>JAWPHD010014123.1:0-2500 GCA_037043455.1 Cyrtodaria siliqua
GATATCAAAAATTTAATCAAGTTCGCTAAAGATCATATCAAAAGTAAAGTCCTATCGTCTTAACGAAGCTGTGAATATCTTACTGTTTCCTTCTATACTCAACTTGATAACAAACAAGTTTCGTTGTCCTAGAAAAGTTACGCAACTTCCTAGCTCGTATTTTTTCTTCAAATATGCTCTCTAAATCTAACTACTGAAATCGATATAAAAACATAAAACATAAAATCTAAATCATTATGTATTTATGTTTATACCGCTCTGAGTGAAATAAAAGAATTAGAAGTGTTTTTTTTATATAAGACAACAATTTCCTTCATTTTCTTTCTAAAACAATGACATCCATCGATACATTTTGTTCTTCCCTGAAATAGAGCAAATGTATAGACATCGATGCTTTTCTGATCAGATAAACTTCGAACGAAAATGAGTTTCTAAATTCTATACGATGCTGTTAGGCGGTATATCAGTCGGATCAAATAAACCATTTTGAGCATTAACTGATGACAACTGTTCTCTGAAATTCTGAATTCTGGATTTAGTTACGACCAAAATCAGTTAGCAAAGGATGCAGTTAGCTGGAAGCAGACACATATATTCCGTATCTGTTCTAAGATAAATACTACCAGCTTTAAATAGAAAAAGAGAACTGCATGCTGAAAATAAACTTAATGTCTAAATCAATAGGTAGGTATGTATAGTTATGTAAGCGGGTTTTCGAAGTTAAAGGGAATGTAGCGACATGGCCAAACAATCTTTATTATTGAGAGTTCTGAACAACTTGAATAAGAGTGAAATAATTATCAAAATCAGATGATAATCTAAAAGGATATGATCATTTGAAGTTTCTCTTGAAACGCAGATGGAAGCGGCCATTTTGAGAGCTATGACATCACGGTTCTAAATGACCATATATGGAATATTTATGAATATGAAAATTTACCGATTTATATGGAAAAAATGACACAACTATAAAAAATATGTAATACTTAATGGCAATACTGCTTTATATGACCAGTACATTTTTTTGCATTCATTCGCAATGTTTTTCTCCGTTTTAAATGATATTTATCAATATTCCATATATGGTAATATGGAACTATGACATCATAGTTCTAAAAATGGCGGCTCCCATATCCGTTTTAGAACAACCTTTAAATGGTCATATCTTTTTTGTTTATCATCCGATTTTGATAATTTTTTCACCTTTTTCCAAGTTTTGCAGAACTCTCAATGAAATAGCTTGTTTGGCTGTGGCTCTACATTCCCTTTAATACACCGAGAACAGACAATTCGTAATGTAAAGACATTTATTAATGCCTTCACTTATTTGATTTGAGAAGCGCTGTGTCATTCATTTTTATGTTTAATTCAAACCCCTTGGACCATACAAATAAACCTTTAACAATCACTTTAACAATCGCATTTTAAAGAACATGGTTTAAATAACGTGTTGTTGTGGTTGTTAGACGCCGCCAGAAATGTCTCATGTGGGGTTGCGAAATCGAAATGGAAGAAACTTCCGTTATTTTGGAAACATCAAAAACCTATTAAAATGCAATTCAGAATTATTTTTTTTACATGTTATAAGGGATGTTTTTAGTATAGACATTTATAATAAGGGAGGAACTTATTTAAAAGAACCTATCAAATTAATAAACAAGCATTACGCCTATTCGACTGGCATTTTTTCTCAACGGCATTTTTTCCGTTGAGCATTTTGATGTTCTGTTTCAATAACTCTTTCGTATCGCCCGATCAGACTTCAGTAAGCCATTCATTCGATCAACTTGCTCAATAAATATCACCGGTCACGTGACTATCGTAAGCCGTTGTGGGTAAAAGCCGTATTTAACGAAACTTAACGGAAATAGCGTTCGGAGAATTCCGAACGTAGCAATGAATAGGTTAGCTTAGTGTAACGAAACTAATATATGGACCAAATATGACAACTTTTGTTGAAACAATATCTTACAGTGGGACTTCTACTGCTTCAATTTCAATTTATAGAGACAATGAAGACAATTTATTCTTGCTTTATTATGCACCAGCATGTGTTTGCAAATGAAAATAAAAACATTTTTTATATACGCATCCTTCTCGCTGTATTTATTGCCCACTACCCAACCCTTCATGTTGCTAATTGGCTTGTTTTTATTATTTAAAGAAGTTTTTGATCAACTTTAAGTACACATTCAGATTTTCACACGCATTGCAGCTCCTTTACTTCTTTTTTTAAACAAAAATGCGGCGACTCTGATGCCTTTCATCAAAATTTGTCTTGTTTTATGCTGGACAACATATTGCCGACTGCCTATACAAAACTGCATTCTCGATTTCATCACGATACGTCTCCGTGGCCTAATGGTTAACGACGTTGCGTTGTAAACCTTCGCCTCTCACCGCTGCGGGTTCGAATCCCACTGGGAGCTCGACTTGTAAGTGAGGAAGTGTCGATTCTTACGGATGGCGGGAGGTGTACATTACTGGTTCTACCCTGGAA
>JAWPHD010014123.1:7500-63496 GCA_037043455.1 Cyrtodaria siliqua
TTGTGTTAAGTAACACAAAAGGTAAAGGTCACAGTGACCTGGTCAGGTCACAGTAAAGGTCACAGTAAGGTCACAGTAACCTGGCCATGAAACACGCCGTCCGCTCTGTAATGTATATAGTCAGTACATTTAAAAACTCAACATTTTTAAAATTTCGATTATTTTGAGTACGTTGTATTTTGTTCAAATCAAGATTGTATTTTTTGTCAAGTCTCTTTGTCCCAAAGGTTAACATATGGCGATAAACAGTTGCATAAGTTTCCACTCTAGAAATTCAAAAAAATCTAAAAATACCATGTGTTGCGTTTTCAAATGTACTGAGTATATAATAATATCCTTTCACATATTGAAACTGTATACGAATAGTATCCTACAACAACTACTGTTAGTATATGGTCAAGTGTCACTGTCACTGTGATCTAATCATGGAATCAAGCTTTTCTGGGAAGTTCATTTTATATGTGAAGAATTTGACCTACACTCTTGAAAAATGTATACTATATAGGGATCTTTGTTAAAGTTCAACACTTATCAATGTTTTGTCAATGGGTTAAATCTCAAGTTGATATAGACCGCACACGTAAGAAATATTTTTCGCATAAAAGCGACCTTTGCTGACGGACGTATATTGTCCGTAAGGTGGCGCTCTTGTTAATATTGTTACAGCATTAGGCCAAGCTTAAAAATATCTTAGTTTGCCGAAACCCGACCTTAGATTTTTCAGATGGGTAGGTAGGTAGGAACATTCTTTTTTCCTTCCATGTATGTCAGATACTTTTGTGAATGCTGTTTAAAGTTTACCTGTTTGTTTGGACTTGAAACGTTACTTTTTGTACTTATTAAAGATGGTTTTAGTATACTGGATGTGTATTGCAATGCTGAAACTCTTAAACTTTGTATATACAATTCCTATCTAAAACACTTGATAAAGAAAATAAAGATGAAGAGGAGACACTGTCTGTCTTTGTCAAGAGGCTATTCAAATTTGACCAGTCAGGGGAGTGAGAAGACAATGTTAAAACATATATACTTCAAAACATTACGAGAATCTACAGCTTTTAATTTTATCGAGGGACAAAATGTTATTTGCTCTTTATTGGACACTGAGGGCTGCCTTGGGCACAGTAAGTGGTGGGCACGCCATTTCGTCTGAATGACATCGCGCCAATCTTGTCATTTTTTTTAACAGTGCGTATTTTTTCAGGAAATCTCGTTTTGTATTTGGAAGATTATACCCGCTCAAACTCACACACTTGACAATTTCCCATTATCGCGTTAGCCGGTGTTTTTGTGTGTCGACGGTACTGAAGTGACATTGCACCATTGTTTTCCTTCTTCGTTTAATATATAGGACGAATGTATGTCAAGAGACTTTTCTCCGTAGAAAGTTTTTAAACACATATCAATCAAACGATCGAGCGTCCGCCAATATAAAAATGCAATAAAAACAGGGGGTCATGTATCATGTCAGGAAAAGGAAATCTGTTGACTGACGTTACGTTCTATTTTGACAAGTCACAGATAGAATTACCCCATTTCTACTTTCGCTTTACTGTCTATGTCAATTATAACTAAATATTTCAAACAAGCAATCAAAAATGGGCATTTTATATTTGACTATACACCTCGGAAGCACAAACCTGATTTTGTAATTACGCATGGATTGAATTTCGGAATTTCGGAACGAGATTTCTGACGACAGCAAAATATGTCGAGACGAAAACAAAACAACATAGACTCAGTAGTAGTTGAAAACTCCTGAAAATATAAAAAAACCTTACAAGATCGATGGGATATCATTCTTCTGGGTGAGTTTTATGCATGCCTTTGTGGTATGTAAGTGTTACATCGGTTGTTTATGCAGGTAGTGCGTGATGTCTTCAGAAATCTCGTCTGGGCAGTACGTACGGGGTCGTAAAGGTGTCTGTATTGCCTATATGTCAAAGCCAAGGGATCACTCACTGCATGCACGTAGTTACACAGAGACACGCCGAGGCAATTGTCTCGGTAGAATTTCGGGACAAAACCACACAATAAAGGAGGCATTTGATGGAATATTAAATACAATGAAGTAAATAGTCTTTAATATAGTTCACTAACTTGAAAATGAACATCTGGAAAGGGAATGCACAAAAACGCAGGAAATCTTGTAGAATCTACAATCTTTTTCCCGAGGTGCATGTAATCAGACCCCGCTAGGAAGGGATTTGCATCGGTTAGATTTCTTGGATGGCTATGGGCCTCATGGCTCTATGGTTGTAGCTCATACCTTAAGGTATGAAAGCACCAATTATTTTCCCCATAGACACCAATGTTAAAGTGTCACATATTAATGATTTGCTGCAAATTCAACTCAAGTATGGATAATGCAGCAGTGTAATGTTCATATAGAAAACTATTTTTCCACTTGAAAAATCACCAGGAAACGTGGGGTCACAAGACATGTAAGAAAGTTCTTGTTTGTTTACTAAACAGGTCAAGGGTACAGCTGTTTTTATTGATCGACTGTTTTCATTGCTCACAAAGTGTAAGCATAGAGTCGAAATTTCGAAAATGTTCATCAGTGATCCAGTAAAACCTATTAATACGCTTCTTATAC
This sequence comes from Cyrtodaria siliqua, assembly GCA_037043455.1. Lineage (NCBI taxonomy): Eukaryota > Metazoa > Mollusca > Bivalvia > Adapedonta > Hiatellidae > Cyrtodaria > Cyrtodaria siliqua. Next base: position 10,100 of record JAWPHD010014123.1, read on the forward strand.
ATATAACCACAAAATCGAATAGAAATGGGCAGTTTTCCCCTACTTATTATGCCCATTTCCATCGAAAAAGGAGGGATTACTTTTTATTATAGGAACTACATTCGACTACACCTCGGAGGTTTACATGTAATTGGTGGTGGTAAACCTTAAGTGCAATGATTCTCGCGTCTAATTATACGCTAGTAGCGATTATTAATGGCGTTACTCCTAATAAAACGCACTGCAATACCTGCAAGGACATAGAACACGTTTTGGTGTATAATTGTCATGGCGATTGACGTCAGTCGGTGGAATTTAGGCCGACACACATCTGGGTTGCATAAACCCACTCTTCGAATAAGTATATATATATATATATATATATATATAGTTCCCATACACCTGGTAATACTTTTGGTTAATGTCGTGAGTGGAGCGCGTTTATTCTTCGTTGATGTCAGCATATTCAGAATATTCTATACTGCCTATTAATGACAAAACAAAACATGATATAGTTTCCATATATTTTGATCTATATACCTGTATACACGTACTTAAACAAGAACAAAGAAAATGTATTGTTTGTACACGCTGATTATGTAGATCAGCTCTATTGCATGGTCTACGAGGATCTGTGTTTTGGAGGTAATAAAATAACTCACGACAAAGCAATATTTAATTTTCCTTTTCATGTATTACATAAATAAATTGTGATCAGAACATTTATGTTCTTGTTCAGCATTTTAACTGACCGTTATTTTTCAAATATTTGACCTTTTTCAATAAACGCCTCATTCTCATAGTTTGTTTTTTTCAGATCGGCAAAACATTTTTATTTACCAGTCACACTGTTTATAAAGTATACCAGCATTCTTCCTCATTACGTGGTCCCGCCTTAATTCCATTAAGCGATGGAAAGCTTATATTAGCAGGATTTTATAACGGATATTTCGACAATAAAACATGTTTAAAAAAAAATGTACTGAAAAAATGCGATAACCTGTTTAAAATTTACAAATTAAATGTTTAGTTTTACAATATGCAATCGTTTTAAGCCGGAATTAATGTTTTATTTCATACCCCAGCCAACCCCGTTAGAAGGGGTTGGTTGGGCTATGAAAGTTAATACTCGGACCAAGTAATGTCAATTCAATATAAGCGCGTGTTTGTCATCGGTTCTTAAGGCGATGAACGTCGGGTCAACATATTTCTAGCAGTGTGAATTGAAATATTCCAATATGCTTGCTTTCAATTTACCCCAAGCCGATGGGTGAAATGAAATCAAACAGCATGGCATGTATGCATACAACCTTATTCGCCTTCGGCTAATTGCAAAATGATAGCATTCAGCTGATGGTGAAATCATGAAAAATCAAACATGTGCAAATATTCCCCCATATTCTATTCTGCAAATCCATGTAATCAATCATATCCTATATATACTGAAAGGAAAAAGAAACGCGACACGAGAATTTCCGCTATATATTGTATATACTGCACACTTAATTCCATATAATTATATTCCAAGAAAATCCCATGATGTTTTGTAAAAAAAAGATGCAGTTAGTTAGAGAAAGTACACGACTGTGATGTTGTAGACGTTTTAATCACAGTACACGTTGTAACAAGAATGAATAAATGAAGTTCCTCTTTGAAAAACTGAGCCAGTTCAGTACTGTATTTAACGTAAAGAGTTTGCAAACTTTTGCATCCTAAGTTTGCTCACATGCTTGACCCAAACGCGTACTGTGTCAATAATGAAACTTTGCAGGAATAATATGTGCTGTTACGTGTTGTTTTAATCTTTTTTCCGAACGGAAACGTAGCCATGTACCATTCGGTTAACGGCAACATAGTGTACATACAATATATAGCGGAAATTCCCGTGTTGCGTTCCTTTCAGTGTACTATGGAATACAACGTTTATTTCACTGCTAACAGCCACTTTATTAAACACAAATTACACTGTTTTATTTGACAATATATTAAGTAAATACGTGTTCAAGTTAACATTTTTATATTTTATTCGATTATTTAATATTTAAAAAGGTACAAGCAATAAACCCTTTTTAAGAATCTGTTTAATTTCAAAAGCACTTCAATTTTTTTTGAACATTCGACCAAAGAGATTTCATCTTAACACATTAATGAAAACAAAAAAAACACATTGTGCACCTTAGGTCATTAGTTAATTTATTTTTGATATCGCTTTTGAATTCAGTGGTTATGTGTGTGGGATAGAAACCAAGTGGAGGTGTTTTACCCGACAGATAAACGACATGGGGATAACGTCAGTATGGCAATAACAATGTGCAGAAGGAAATCGCAGTATGGCAATAACAATGTGCAGGAGGAAATCGCAGTATGGCAATAACAATGTGCAGAAGGAAATCGCAGTATGGCAATAACAATGTGCAGGAGGAAATCGCAGTATGGCAATAACAATGTGCAGAAGGAAATCGCAGTATGGCAATAACAATGTGCAGAAGGAAATCGCAGACTTTCTTTGTTACGAATGTGTTAGCACGCGTAACTCCCAAATCGGTAATTGCTTATTATAGGAAGGGACTGTAGATATAAACGGGTTCCTTTATAGGACAGAACAGAACATAACAGAACATATATTTTATTTAACTTGTACATATATATACATATGTCGTTATATATGCATACATACATACATTGTCATGCATAATAAGTCAAGTGCTTTTAGACAAAAGTACAGTTGCTATGTGCAATATTAATATTAAATAACTGATACATGAGGATGAAAATACAAAAGAGCTAAACATTATTTAATTACTGAAGATTGTATTCCTTACAGCCAAAGCTGTACTAATATATTTTGCAAACTTTATAACAATATTCTTATCCAGTGTCTGTAGTAATTCTAAATTTTAAACATACTAGGTTTATTATAATATTATGTTTTAATATAAATTGTCCGGATTCTTGTGTAACCAGGACAAATCAAAATAAAATGGTATTCATCTTCCAAATCAATACTGTGGCAGCATTGACAATATCTTTCTTTATATGTATTCTATTACGAGAGTATCTGCCTGTCTGTATTCTTAACGAATGTGTTGATATTCGGATACTATATGTATAATTGCTCTCTCGCTCTCTCTCTCTCTCTCTCTCTCTCTGTGTTGCAGTTATATATAGAAGAAGAAGAAGTTTTTATTTCCTCGTCTTAGGTCAATTGGGTCGAGGCCACCCCCCAATTAACGGTACATAGTTGCATACATAATTTGCAATAGGTCATAGATGACCATTGAGCAAATCTAAATATATAACATACAGTTACTAACAGTTACGTTCATATATCATTTTTCTCTCTATATATTATTATGATTACCTCTTAACAATAGAAATCAGCAACATGGCGTTAATAAACAAGCATAATTGCCGCTACATTACTCTTATAGATGAATAAACGTTCGCAGCAATACGTGTTAACTAAACCACCTCCATTCCATATTGAAAACAGCTGAAGATAGCGGACTATATAATATATACGCTAGTCAATGTCTTGCACTAAATAGTATACGCCTGAGACGCCATATCAACTCGAGGGCTAAAATGTGCCGAGGGCCTGATATAGGGTGTGATATGAACATATCCATGTTTTATTCTATTCATTCTATACTTGCCTATACATACGGTTTTGTTCACATATCAATTAAAATATAGCTATATTTTACGAGTGAAAAGAAGTAACAGACAAAATCTAATTTTTTTTGTCGCGACTGAGAAGCGAACACACGCGAAGGTTTCTATGTTTGAAATGGGGCGACTCTCTTTTATCTCTGAACGGTAATGAACGTAAACTATCGGAAAAACATTCGACTCTTTCCGTAATACGTTTCGTTTTTTCCGTAGTTATCCGAAAATCATTTAATTATAAATAGACTCGAGAATTTCCAAATTTCCAAATTGATATGATTTGTTTCACCCTTTATCTGTTAGCTGTTTGATAAAGCTTTATTTCCTGGTAGACTGACGTCTGTTTCGTATCGTATTTTTTAAAAAGAACTTATTTATAGGCAATTTTCGTCTGACGTGATTCCATTTCTACTTCCGTCTGTTTTAATGGCCATCGGTCATTGCATACAGTGAATTGAATGTTGTTTAACGGCTCTTCAACACAGTATAGGTTATATAGAGCCGCCCCAGAGACAGTGGAAGGATACATAGGAATCGCGCCCTACTCTTATTATCGAATAGATTCCTATGGTTCTTTAACGTGCTCGGAGGATAGAGCGATACACGGGACCGCCCGGTTTACGTCCCCATCTGACGGACGAGGCTAAGGGAAAGTGTCTTGCCCAAGAACACACCGACGAAACTCAGTGGCACCAAGGGGGATTGAACACGGGGCCTCCGGTTACAAATTCGCCGCGCTACCGACTGCGCCACGCCAGCCCTCATTGCATACAGTATACTGCTGGTTGTTTAATTTTTTATTTTTTTTAGATGAACTGCTTTATTTATTGCTATTTAGATGCATTACTTCTTGTTGTTTTTTCCTCTAGGATTTTGCAATAGCTCATATCCAGCTCAAAGGTTGTTAAGTGCTCGCAAATGTATTCTCAACACACGAACCATTAACTACAGCATATGGTAATCATGTGGTATTCTAAGTGTGTTGAGCAGAAACCGTTTTGTGTAGGTAAGATAGAAACAGACGAAGATTTGTGGACACATGTGTAACCTATTTGCACGATTATCAAGTAATTAGTCATACTTGTGGAGCAATTACCAATGACGTGAGTTTTGGACATTTGTAGCACAGAATGCCGAGGTCTGAATATTAACGTTCTGCATACCTACACCAAATTACGCTGTTGCATATGGACACAACTCCTGAATACATAAATTGCACATGGACGAAACTACATAAACACAACCATTGAGACAATAGTTTAGATCACCTAAGACGCTTGCTTGTTTTCAAGACAAACGCTTGGAACTGTTCTTCTAAAACAGTTTGACATTTTAGTGAGATTTTGATATCGTTTCTGAATGGCTGATACAGATGCACCTTCTATCGAAGATATACAGAACGGCAGAAATACATCAAATTAATAAACAAACAAAGATGAGAACTTCATCATTATATCGACGATCTAAATGTGGATGGTCAAACATATTACAAAATAATAATTACGCACATGTGTTTCCGGTTTCCATTATTTTCTGCACAAAGGGTCAAGACGTTTGTATTTACAATCAAGTGTCGAAGATGATCAAGACTCGTGAGACTACCACGTCGTCTGGTCATGCCATTATAGTATTTTAAAAATTGTCTCATTTGTCTCTGTCAATTATTTCGCCGCATGTTCTAATTCAGTTTGATCTTGCACGCTTGTTCAATTTGGCACATAGTTTCAGTAAATGATGTCTGATCTATACTCAGTTGCAAAAGAAAGTGGACACTGAGTTTTGGATTTAATTGTATTAAGTTGTTTTTAGAATTAAATTGACAAATTCCAAAATGAATATGCCATGTTTTGTACCAAAGTTTTTATCATTCCATTGCCAATATGATGTTGTCATTTGTTTTTAATAGGTCGCTTGATAAAGAGGATAGGGTGTAAAGAACAATTTTCAAAGTGTCCAGTTTCTTTTGCAATTGAGTATAGTTTGTTTGTTTGATTTAATAGCTATAGCAGGATAATGTAACGGTATTGTTACCAGAGTCGTTTACCTTAAAGCTACAGAATTTCTATATCAATCGATTTCTTCTTTGTAGGCGTGTCTATATTGTAACTTCATGTTCACCAGCTCATGCCGAAATCGGGTATTTAAGCGAGCAAATATAACGCAGGACATCATTTATTGTATAAACATCGACCAGTGCACGTCGTACCTGTATACAGGCAACATTATGATTTACAGTAGAAAAAAAAGAAAGTATCTCTTTCGGGACTGGAACACACGACCTTCTGATTTCAAGACAGGTGCTCTATCCACTGAGCTATAACGCTTCTTGAGAAAATGATATACTAACTACCATTTTTTAAGAGGCAAATTAACTTAACCTGTAAGAAGAATCAATAAATATATAGTCCATCTTGTCGCAGGTGTAAATTAACATTGCCTGGAGTAATACGAGTATTATATGTTATCAATATGAAACTAATATTCCGCCTCAAAACAACCATATCTCGACTTGTTATTTAGCCATTGATGAGTTTATGTGTGCACTAGTTATTACGTAAAGCCTATTTAGTATTTAAAATGCTACCACATACCAATAAATAGCCGTGGTCTAGTGGTTAAACTTACAGCCATCAAAACTTAAAAGCGCAACGTCTGTGATTCAAATCCCGTTCCGGGCAATTACTTTTTTTATCACATATATTCTGAAGCCTTATATTTATCGATGTTACCTGTACGGAGGCTAAATAAAAAGGTGATATTTCAAGCATCGATTTCTGCTTATATACCGGCTTTGGGGTGTTCGTCGATTTGAAACTAATTCACACGTGACTCATTCATATTCATGAGTTATTACCAGTTAAACTAGAGACACTGTAGCTTTAAGGTAGTATTTTAAGCACGATGCAATGTCACGTTGGTACCGTCGTTGGCAAACTTGCGGCATTACACATTTTGACGGTAACTGGTAATCATGATGCAATGTCACGATTTTAACTGTCACTGGCAAGCATGATGTACTGTCACGTTGTACCGTCGTTGGCAAACTTTCGGCATTACACATTTTAACGGTCACTGGTAAGCACGATGCAATGTCACGTTGGTACCGTCGTTGGCAAACTTGCGGCATTACATAGTTTAACGGTCACTGGTAAGCACGATGCAATGTTACGTCGGTACCGTCATTGGCAACTTGCGGCATTACACATTTTAACTGTCACTGGTAAGCATGATGCAAAATGTCACGTTGGTACCGTCGTTGGCAAACTTGTGGCATTACACATTTTAACGGTCACTGGTAAGCACGATGCAATGTCACGTTGTACGGTCGTTGGCAAACTTGTGGCATTACACATTTTAGCTGTCACTGGTAAGCATGATGCAATGTCACGTTGGTACCGTCGTTGGCAAACTTGCGGCATTACACATTTTAACTGTTACTGGTAAGCGTGATGCAAAATGTCACGTTGGTACCGTCGTTGGCAAACTTGTGGCATTACAAATTGTAACTGTCACTGGTAAGCATGATGCAATGTCACGTTGGTACCGTCGTTGGTAAACTTGCGACATTACACAGTTTAACTGTCACTGGTAAACATGATGAAATGTCACGTGGGTACCGTCGTTGGCACACTTGAGGCATTACGACGTTTTAAATGACACTGGCAAACACGAAGCATTACCATATTCTCCACGTCGGAATTGTCGTTCGAAAAAACGAGTCTTTACCTAGTCTTAGCTGTCGTTTGCAAACATGAGCCATTACCACGTGGAAACTGTCGGTGTCAAACATGACTCATAACCACGTTGCTGACAATGTGAAACCATCGGTGGAAAACATTAGCAATGGTCAAGCTGTAATGATCGGTGATACACATTACCAAGTTTAAATGGTCATTGTCAAGCATGAGCCATTACTACCTAGGAACGGTCGATGGCATCAGTTAGACATTGCCAAATTGGAACGGTTGCTTGCAAGCATGAATCACAACCACGTCGAAACTTTAGGTGGCAAACATGAGGAATTGCCACGTTGAATCTTTGCTGGCAAGAATGAGGTGATATCTCGTTGTTACCGTCGCTGGCAAACTTGAAGCCTTACCATGTCTTAACTGTCGTGGCAAGCTTGAAGTCTTACCATGTCTTAACTGTCGTGGGCAAACATGAGGCATTGCCACGTTGGTACCGTCGTTGGCAAGCTTGAAGCCTTACTATGTTTTAACTGTCGTGGGCAAACATGAGGCATTACTACGTTTAAACTGTCTTGGAAAAGAGAGTCATTCCTGCATCGGAACTGTCGGTAGCAAACCTGATATGTTAACACATTGTCAAGTGGGCAAGTGTCTATTCTTACGATTGATGGTAGATTTACAGTTAGTACTAGTTCTACCCAGGGAAAATGGGATGGCCTCTACCACAAAAAAAAAAGAAATGAAAAGTAGATGACCATTCTAGTCAATAATAACCATTGTAGGTAGTTTATGATAATTGACCATTGTAGTCAATAACCATTGTACGCATTGTCGAGTATAGTCCATATTAACCAGCGTAGTCAATTATCATTGACCATCGGTAATCGATAACCATTGTAGTACTAGTATACTATAACCAGTGTTGTCAGTGATCATTGTAGTTCAATAATAACCACTATAACTATAGTCAATTATCATTGACTACATTGGTAATTCAATAACTGATGTAGTCATTGTAGTAAATAATAGCAATTGTAGTCAATGAGCATTGTAGTCATTAATGATTGTAGACACTGATTATTGCAGTAAATAATAACCATTGTAGTCATTAACGATTGTAGACACTGATTATTGCAGTCAATAATAACTATTGTAGTCGATAACCATTGGTGCCAATGATCATTGACCATTTTAATCGATAACCATTGTAGTCAATACTAACCATTGGTGTCAGTGATAATTGATCATTGCAATCGATAACCACTGTTGTCTACAATGAGTTGTAGTCAATGACCATTGGTGTCAATGATCATTGACTATTGCAATCGATAACCATTGTAGTCTACAATAACCATTGGTGTCAATGATCATTGACTATTGCAATCGATAACCATTGTAGTCTACAATAACCATTGGTTTCAGTGATCACTGACTATTGCAATCGATAACCATTGTAGTCTACAATAACCATTGGTTTCAGTGATCATTGACTATTGCAATCGATAGCCATTGTAGTCTACAATAACCATTGGTTTCAGTGATCATTGACTATTGTAATCGATAACCATTGTAGTCTACACTAACCATTGTTGTCAGTGATCATTGACCATTGTTGTCATTGATCACTGACTGTTCAATAATAACTATCATAGTCAATGCATGTTGACTATTGTAGCCAATAACCATTGTGGAGGTACTGAAATACCAACTATCGATTTGAAGTATTATTCGAAGAAATGTGAAGACCATTTGTTTAGTTAAACTGTTCATTGCGGGTGGACGGGTTCTCTTTTCCATACGCATATCACGCAATATTCATCTTAAACCACCCACCTTGACCTGCATTATAACATTGTTGATTACATATACCGTCTATGCAATAATTTGACAATAACGATCTTGTTGTTTTTTTCAAAACAGACATTCAGTACAGAACTATTTACATTAGCACTAAGGTTAGCTTATAACATAAATGAAAAGAGTTTGACATTTGTTAAAAACGTTATTACTTGGCGACCACGGATTACATCCACATCATTTTGAAATATTTATTGTTGACGGTTTCTCATTAAAAATGTGCCTGAATGTTCCCTATTACGGCGAATATAAAAGATCCATCATTGTATAGTTCTGATATTCTGGGACAGCAGTGTCCGAATGGTTAGAGTCTCTGACTTGAAACCACCGCTGTGGGTTCGATCTCTCAAGGGCGTAGGAATCGTTGTGCGGGGAAGCTATCCGTCTGGCTTGCGGAACGTCGGTGCTTCTACCCAGTTCTCGCCCGTGCACGAAAATTGCCCGGAAGGGCAACTTGGGTCTTCCTCTACCAGTGGAATCTGTAAAAGTCGCCATATGACCTTGGCTGTTGGTGAGACTATAAAATCCAATTCAATTCAGTTCTGATATTCTGATATTCGTGTTTCACCAAACAATAATTATTAACTTAAAACTGATTGCTTTGGTGTTGGCATACATATTCTGAATGTTAACGAAACTAAATACTGCAAAGGGGAATAAACGTAGAATCATTCTCCAGCCGATTGCGAGAGGGTTATCTTTCCCATTACGATGTCGAGTTTTAACTTTCATACCCCACACAAGTCCTCAAGAATCGAAAACGGGGTTGGATGGGATATGAAATAAAACTCTAATTTCGGCTTCAAATGTTTGCATTGTAAAATCAAAATATTTTAATAGGTAATTTTAAACACGATACCGCATGTTTTCAGTAAATAATGTTTTTAACCATGTTTCATTGTCGAAATATCCGTTATAAAATCCTGCTAATATCAGATTTCCCATCGCTTAATGGAATTAAGACGGTCCACGTTATGTGTACCACATCTTGCATTTTCGGATTCATTGACCTTTAAACGTTTTGTCCTCTGATTATGAAATCTTCATGACCTGGAAACATGCAATAAATCTCTCTCTCTCTCTCTCTCTCTATATATATATATACTACGGCAACTTTCGAAATTGGGATCTCGTAAGAGATTCATGTTCACAAGGCAGAATTATATATGGGGAGAAATATTTGTGAACTACCAAGGACAGACAACCTTCGGACGAACTACGGCAGGGCGCCTAGCTATGACGAGATACACAGAAATCAAGCGTATATATTCACTCCTTAAAAAAGGTAGCTGCAACACACGTTGATAAACTGTATCTCTACATCATAACACACTCGTCTGAAGGCACATTTAACATATAGACGCATACATACATACAAGTATAGCTCATATGAGTGGGCCACATTTAAGCGTTCAACCACACACAGCTATATTGAGACAGTGACAATGAAAGGTGCCGGATCTGGAGATACTGTGAATTCAGGTATATATAATAAAGGGAGAGAATTTGAACTCACTACGGCAACTTTCGAAATTGGGATCTCGTAAGAGATTCATGTTCACAAGGCAGAATTATATATGGGGAGAAACATTGTCACTGTGTCACATTGTCACATATTGAGACATTGTCACTGTCTCAATATAGCTGTGTGTGGTTGAACACTTAAATGTGGCCCACTCATATGAGCTATACTTGTATGTATGTATGCGTCTATATGTTAATTGTGCCTTTAGACGAGTGTGTTATGATGTAGAGATACAGTTTATCAACGTGTGTTGCAGCTACCTTTTTTAAGGAGTGAATATATACGCTTGATTTCTGTGTATCTGGTCATAGCTAGGCGCCCTGCCGTAGTTCGTCCGAAGGTTGTCTGTCCTTGGTAGTTCACAAATATTTCTCCCCATATATATATATATATATATATATATATATATATATAATACTCTTCCGCAAACAAATCTTAATAATACCAGTCTATAAATCAAAACGTAAAAGTTAATAAGAAACACTTCCCCTTTCTAAACTTAAGAAACGAGAACCGTTACGTTTAGTCAAAGCCATAATACTAGTTTACCTCTCTCATTTAGTAGGTGGATTTGAAATGGAATCGATTTCTAGTCCAACTGAAAATATTTCCCCCTAAAGACACATTTCGAGCCTATTGTATTTGTGGGGCGGGAAAGGGGGGCGGGGGTGATGTTGGGGGTGGGGGATGGAATTTCTATAAGTAACTGTAAATCGCTGTTAGAAATACATTCGCGCAAGGAAACTGAGATTATTAGTTTTTTGTCAAGGGATGATAAAGAGTGTATACTAATGTAGTAAAAATTATAACCTTTTTGCATTTTATGTGCACTTGTAAATATGTTAAAACAACTATGTATAGATGGATTTTCTTAAAAGACCCGTGTTAAAAATTAATAGTTTTTGAATTTTTAGCACAATATACTCTATTATCAGTTACTTCTCTGCCATGTTTTAGTAAATCTCAAATGCAAGAAACTCATCGGGACTTCGCAATTCAATAATCGTTGTCATCTGTCAGTGTTTTTGATCACCTGAGCCGAAGGCTCAATGTGATGTTTTGGAATCACTCTTCGTCCGTCGTCCGTCCGTTGTCTGTCCGTCGTCGTCGTTATCTTTTGCTTCTGACGACTTTTTCTCAGAAACCGCTTGTCGGAATTCAACCAAATCTTATATGAATTCATTAAACTGGAATTTATAGTTGCATCAACAGCTAAGGTCATTTGGCGACAGCTTTTTATTATGGAGGAAGACCCAAGGTGTAAACCCGGGCATTTTTTCGTGCACAGGCGCGCACCTGAATAGAACCACCGACGTTCCGCAAGCAAGCCGGATAGCTTGATACTCACATACTAAACAGTACTGGCCCCATGGGGAATCGAACCCACAGCGGTGAGGGACATGTGATTTCAAGTCTGAGACCACTCGACCACGGACGACCCCAAGTTTATGTGAAGCATCATTATATGTTTGTTCGAATGGTGCACATGAGGTCATAAATGCCCTCGCAATGGGGCTTATCAGTTTCATTTAACAAATCTTAAAAAATCTTCTGTAAAAACACAAGATATAGAGCTGTGATATTTTGCATGTAACATCGTCTTATGGTCCTCTAACTAGTTTGTTCTAATGGTGACCCTGAGGTCAAATTTGGACCCGCCCCAGTGTCCTAATCATTCACACGAACTTTAATCACGCATACTTTTTAGTTATGCTCCGGACAAAACGTGTGACGCACGGACGCAAACACGGACGGACGGAAAAAGCGGCGACTATATGCTTCTCCATAATAAACAATCTAGTGTTTTTAGTTACAATATATTTTATATCAAAAACTTAGGTAATAGTAAATGAAAAGAAAAAAACTGTGATGGGGCCTCAATATAATGTCTCTGTGGTAATCAGTCAGCGAGAAGTAAGCAGTTAAAAAGCATGCTATCCATGATTTGTCAACGACTACATTCAGTTGGGAAATGTGTCTTTAAAGCTACAGAGTCCCTATATCAATCGATTTCTTCTTTATAGGCGTGTCTTTATTTGTAACTTAATGTTCACCAGCTCATGTCGAAGCGAGCAAATATAGCGAAGGAAATCATTTACTGTATATACATCGACCAGTGCACATCGTACCTATACACAGGTAACAGTAATTTTTACAAAAAAAAACAATAGTTAGCTTCTATCGGGGCTCGAACACACAACCTTCTGATTTCAAGTCCTGTGCTCTATCCACTGAACTACAACGCTACTTGAGAAAATAGTATACTAACTACCATATATTATGAGGCAAAATAACTTAACATATTTGAACGCAACTAATGATGGATCAATAAATATGCAGTCCATATTGTCGCACGTGTAAATTAACATTGCCTGGTGTATTACTGTATCTTATCAATATGAAACTAATACTTCGCCTCAAATCAACCATATCTCGACTTGTTATTTAGCGCTTGATGAGTTTGTGTGCGCGCTCTTGTTATTACGTAATGCCTATTTAGTGTTAAAAAAGCTACAAAATACCAATAAATAGCAGTGGTCTAGAGGTTCAGCGTACATCTTTCAAATCTTACAAGTGCAAGGCTCTGGTTCAAATCCCGTTCCGGGCAACTATTTTTTATCACATATATTCTGGAGCCGTATATTTATCGATGTTACCTGCACGGAGGATAAATAAAAATGTGAAATTTTACGTATCGATTTCTCCTTATATACCGTCTTTTGGGGTGTTCGTCGATTTGAAACTACTTCACACGTGACTTATTCATATTCATGAGTTATTTCCAGTTAAAATAGGGACTGTACAGCTTTAAGAATAATGGCATTGACAACACACAAGTTTGGTGTATTAACCCTTAACCCGTTACATATATATAATGGGCTGTTCTTTCTTTGAATTAAGAACATTCCATTTATGGGTGTTTTGGGGGAAATGACTGATTAGCAGCCGGACAATGTAAACCCTGAGCTAACTTGCAGGCTGATCTGGGTTTACAATGGACGCAAAGGCTATTATAGTCATGCTTAGCGGGTTAAGGGTTAAAATGCTTCGACAAATTGTCGGTCTTTTTTTAAATTATAGCTATTGTGTCATCGTAAACATTGTAAGAGGACACTTGTCTTTATCATATGTGTATGACAGTATTCAGTTGATGGACTTTTAATTTAACTGGAAGGAAAATGCATTTGTGTGCACCTTTAATAGAATGTAGTTTTTTAAAGAACAATTTAAGAAGGTACTTGTTTTGGTCGGAACTATAAATTTGGAAACGTATGCGTTTACTTCACCACGATGGAAAGTTCAGTATTTACTCAAACAATATGCGCCATTTGGCTCACTATGCCAATAAAATAATCATTAAGATGGATCCACCTTTTTTAAGGAAGGTTGACTACTCCGCCCCCTTACGATGTACGTCATTGAAAATCTACACACGCGTGTGTATAAACACGGTACATATAATACATACTGAATAAAGGATCCATTGAAAGCAACAGACCCGGTTTTATTGAGTCTATTCATGAGAAGTAAATATAATATGCAACACCTCTTCCGCCCCTAGCACCGGCTTACACGGTATTATATGTTAAAGCCAACAACATTGGGCATTGGGCTTGACGATCCCAAAGTAACACTAATGAGTTGTAGTCGTTAAACACAATGTAACAGTATTTATAAACTGACGATGTCCTTATTTTTGTTTATTAATCAGTTCATATCAGGTCTGATCTGATCTTTGAGTATATATTTTGTATTAGCTTTTAGTAGGTGGGTTTAACTGTGTTTGCTTACACATGTCACAGTTTACCTAAACTCATTTTAATTAAGAAATAAAATAGTTCAAGCGAGTTTATATTGTGCTAGATCAATACCTGGTGTGCAGGACTTGAAGATCTTTGATTTCAACGACCGCATTCCCGCGGATTCGATGTCAATTGATCTCGCACAATATAAACCTGCTGAGAATATTTTATTTCTTATCTGACATGGATTTTTCTGTATATGATACATATTTGTCGACATAATAATGTTTTTTATCACATTTTACATTTTATGCCCATCTCTCAACATCAATCGAAGAAAAAAATGCAGCTCATTCTGTTTTATTAATTTAGATGTGTTTTTAACTGTGTTTTTTTTTAGATTTGCATTTGAAATTTAAAATGTCGTTTTAACTGTTAACGTGTTTTCTTGAGGTTAAATTAACGGTTAATGGACGTAACATCAGAGGTCTTGATAGGGCATTTAATATAACAGTTAAGGCAACTCAAGCTATCCCCAAGGCAAATAATCTGCAGTACATCCGCTTTGAATTATTGGCTTCACATATAATGGAATATATGAAAACATGACAGACTCTAATAGACTGATTTTCCTGATTCATAACCACACAAGAAAAGTTGTAAAATTTCTTGTTAAAGCTTATCTTTTTAGAAGAAGTGTGTTATATAACTCGTAACTGTAAACATGTGGTGCAATTATTGAACTAAACTGACACTATTTATCGCAATATATATAATATTTATGAATGAACCCTTTGTAACTTTAATTGTATTGTAAATTGTACATTGTGAGCTCATAACAGTATTTTCTATTATGTTTAACCATGTTGACTACTTGTAAACTATAATTATAAGGTGACTTATAGGTCCGTTGGGCCGGGTGTTTCTCTATGCATTTGTATTAAATGTTTGTTATTTGCGTATACACATGTCACTATAATAAAATATTTACTTACTTATAAGTAAGTGATTCGGAGCTATTTTGAAAAAGACTGATGTTTTTTCTTAGGATTTAAAGATTTTATATTGATTCTGATTGCAAAAATATGTTTAAAGAAACCATAATCACCGAGACAAGAGACAGTCTACATTATTTATAGAAATAATAATTTCTAGTTTTTAAAATCCCATAACAGATTTTGGCAAACTCTCTTACCATTTCCTGGATGGAAAACAAAGAAATATCAACATAATTGTTAGACGAAAACTATTGTGTATATAATATATTAGTCTAAATAAAGCAGTTTCCCAATGATCAGTACATGAAAAATGCTTATTAGTCAATGCAGACAATTCTCAAATGTTTGCGTCGATCGATGCAGGACGTTTCGGCACCAAACCATTCCGACACCTAGACGAATCGGCACCTAGACATTTCGGCATCAAACCATTTCGGCATCTATTTTATTTTTTACCCAAGATGTTTTGGCACCCATTTATATTTGAGTATTATAATGAATTAAAGAATTAAAGAAATTAAATATTTTCTATAAGATCACTTGTAATTCATTTAACATGCAAAGTTGATTGCCTTAACGGCAACTCCGAAGCGGTTTTGAGCCTGAATACAACTAAAACATGAGTACAAATATGGCCCATATCATAGCCACTTGTAAAATTTAAGTAATTATGACTTTTATATTATATTGTAGCATGATCACTGAAATTCCATTTGTAATATCTCAGGTGTAAATCGTTTAATTGAAAATACTTCAATATGTTCCCTTAATCATGTATAATAATGTTTACCTAGGACCAAATAAAAACTTATCTGTATTCATACAGTATCTTTTAATTCTTCACTTTACCTACCAGTCATCTCCATATCGACGACTACAGGTATGTGACTTGAACAAAGCCTCCATAAACTAACCCATTATTAAAAATCGTCTACATATAACGCATGCGTTATACTTTTCTTGTCCTTAGTTAAGTAATTTAAAGAAACTAGCCCTACAAATAACGGCAATATTACATAAACCGTTTATTAAAACTCTGCCCGGGTGTTCAGGTCATATAATAATGTATATGTGTCGATTAAAAGTATAGTTTTTTTTCACGGGTTCCTTCAATACCTGTTATTGAATATGTGTAAAATGAAATATGAGTTGGTAACTCTTAATTTAACTTCAGTTTTGAGGTTTGTTCTGGCTGTTTAAAGCCGTGTATAATGTATATATAGAATGAATTCTCAACATATGTAAGTTATATATATATATACCTCGTCGTCAGTAGGTTTAGAAACGGTACATTTGTTGTAAAATGTGGCTGTTGTTGGCGGGATAGCTACTTGATTTAAGTTATTTTAATTAGAAAAGATCGTACAATCTTAAAATGTTTACGAAATAAAATCTTCCTAATATCATTGTAAAAGGTCACTTAAAAATAACTTACATTTCATCCTCATTCCCTGTCATACACAGTGAACATACGCGATCTGTTCGTAATCGTAAAGATGCAGCGCCGGGACCTAAGCTTGCAAATGATACCTATTATGCGAAGGTAATACAGCATAGAATAGTTATTTAAACATGTTAGTTTATGTACGCCTTAGTTCAGTTCCTCTACGTATTTATTCCGCTATCAAGCTAAACGCAGACTAAATACGTACATTTGTAATGGTTTGTAATTCATATCAGCAAATCGGGGATAAATATTGTCATAACGTCTTTTAACGCCAGTTTTTACACGATTTATTAGCCTTACATTAGGCCCAAGTGAAATACGCCTATGGCTAACATTATTCGTATAGACATTGCGGTACCAATGGTTGCAAATGCATTTCCGCTGCTTATAAGCTGAATGCCAGCCCATGTCACCATAAACAACATCGTTAGGTGTATACTTTCAAAATTGCATAGACTAACCCTGTTTTGTACAGTATTTACTCACATGAATATGATTTGCAACCCCATATATCAGCAACAAACGAGATAACGGACCAAACTAATGAGTCATATAACTTAGTGAAAACGTCATATGGCATACCGCCTAGACTCTTATAGTTGGCAATTAGCAGGCTCAGAGCACGACTTTAGTTTACACCTTACACCTCTCACGCCCACTATCACCTGATTCTACGTTAACGCCTAAAAGTTTGGAATTGATCATCCCAACGTTTCAAAGGATTGGACTTGATGATCCCAAATATCGATATAAAAATCGAACAGGAAAAGTAGAATTCGAGGACGACAGTCAACCACAAACACACACAGAAACAAAGAACAACTTTGAAGATGAACAAAATTCCAAATTAGACATCACAAGCACAAAATGGTTGACAATTGGAACGGTCCGTGGCAAAAAAGGCAGTCTCAGTACATAAGTAATAACACTACTGATTTGTATTCGAGACGCCACACTGCACAGCCACCACACAGCACAGCCACCACGCAGCACAACCACCAAGCAGAACAGCCACCACGCAGCACAGCCACCACACAGCACAGCCACCACGCAGCACAGCCACCACACAGCAAAGCCACCACGAAGCACAGCCACCACACAGCACAGCCACCATACAGCACAGCCACCACACAGCACAGCCACCACACAGCACTACATAAATCCTAGTGTGAATGTCAATAAATACTGAAAGAAAATCCTTTGGAAGCAACACACACAAACAAGTGAGAAAAGTAGCAGACTTAGTTTTATTGAGTCCGTTCATAACGTATACAAATGAGTAACAGCACTGGTGATATCATTGATTCGAATACGGGATATCACTTTTTCGTATAAGTAATATTAAAAACAAGATGCACAAGAAAACCAGGGGCCCGTTGTATTAAACATCTTACGATAAGTCTCAAATTGTAAAATTGTTCACATTTTATGTAGACAACTATGTGTGCATTATGTCCAGACATATCAAATGTATAAGAAAATGAAATGAAATCGCGTTAATTTGTGAATTTTTAATCAAAGTAAAGAATTAAAAAAATTAACTTATGATCAAACTTATACGTTATTTCATAAAACCGGGCCCTGTATCGCTCTATACTGGCTGAATGGAGTCAGTGGTGGTGGTGGGGTGGGGGTACGTTTAGGAAAAAAAGATGTTGTGGCACTTAGATGAGTCCCATTAAGCAGGAGGAAAAAACGCGTTTATATATGTTGTGCCTTGAGTCCCTTAATGACCAAAAAAAATTAGAATCAAATACATTCACATTTGGACAGGATATACACTTTGTTGTGTTTTTTAACCGACAACACCCTCGGGGCCCAAGCGGATGGAACCGACATACGAAAACTTATTGTGCATCTCCACATCCTTAACAAAAAGCAATACATCACACATGGACGTGATATCCCATAGGGTATAGACGGAGTTAGCGTCACAAGGCGGCAAACTCCGTAATTGTAAATAACTGCAAGTTCCCCATGTTGTATATACCCTTGTACAGTGGCCCCTCTGGGCATGAGGTCAAAACCCTTTTTATATATGTTGTGCCTCGAGTCCATAAATGACCATACCAACTTTGAATCATAACCATTTACACATGGACAAGATAATAGTATGCATTTTTGTGCTTTTGAAATGATTACCCTCTAGAGGGTCCCCAGTGGGTGAAGTACAAATCCGAGACATTATTGCGTATCTACACGTCCTAACTAAGAAATACACCACACACGAACTTGAGATCTCAAAGGAATGAGTAATAGTAAATTACTACAAGCTCCCCAAATTGTATCCCTTGCTTTTCTTAAATATTCGATATTTTTCCTCGTTAACACGAAAAGGCCTTCACCTTTTACGGACTCATATATGCAGAAGGATAAAACCCGTTGACCATACACAATTAGAATCCAATTAATTCACATTTGAACAAGATATGCGTTTTCTGGGATTTTTCACCTGATTACTCCCAAAAGAGCCCAAGTGGGCGGAGTCAAAATCCGGGACCTTGCTACACTCCCTTGGGTCATAAATAAAAAGTTAGCTCCCAGTGAGATTTGAACCCACGACCCCAGGTTCCCTATACATTAAGGGCCATAAATCTGGTATTACTGATCCGATCTGGCTGGTTTTGAACTTATCCGAGCTTTCATTGATATTAACAATCTGGCAAAATTTGGTAAATATCAAATAATAAATGAAGGTGCTACAGTGTTCATAAGGCAGAATATGTTGTTGTTTTTTTCAGCAAACCAATGGCCATAACTCTGGTGTTAATAATCCGATATGGCTGGTTTTCGAACTTGTCCCAGATTTCATTAATACAGTGAGACGGACAAAGTTTGGTAAAAATCACATAATAAATGAAGTTGACAAAGTGTTGTATGCCTTTATCAGATGTATTCATTGGATCATACTGAATATGTTTCCATAGTTTCATTGTTATAGACCTTATACTTTGAAAATTATAAGCCACTATCAGTTGTCAGGTAAAAATTAACGGACAGACAGACGGACGGACGGACGGACAAGGCCACGGCTTAATGGATCCCTACGGTTGTATACAAAAATGTATTTTTTATATTGTGTGTGCTATATACCTCGTGAGAACTCGTCTCGACAGTTAAGAGTTTATACCGGTTTTAATAACCTTCTTACTGTCAGATATATAAAAAATATCAAAATGAGGTACTGCTTATCATCTGTGGTGATTTTAAT
Source organism: Cyrtodaria siliqua (assembly GCA_037043455.1). Taxonomy (NCBI): domain Eukaryota; kingdom Metazoa; phylum Mollusca; class Bivalvia; order Adapedonta; family Hiatellidae; genus Cyrtodaria; species Cyrtodaria siliqua. The sequence goes on from JAWPHD010014123.1 coordinate 30,218, forward strand.
ACCCGATGTGGTCATAATGATGTTTACATGTAATTAATAATGAGCTTTAAGAAAATGACAACAATCGGATCGTTTTTGTTTCGATATAACCTTGTCCGGGATATTATATTTACATAACTACGTTGCTACGATATTCACGAGATTTGGATGGATTTATTTACTCGAGCGGTAATCTATTCCGAGTTTTATTAATAAGTCGTGTCCAAGTATATTTATATAGAGACGTTGCTATGAAATGAAAATAAGACACGGGTAATATTATTCCAGACTCATCTTTTATCCTCAATTTTTCAAAGCCGCTAACGTGGCTTTAACACAACAAAGCACATACATTTCAGATGCATTATCGTTGATAAGTGCAGTGATAAATAACGTATTCTTGTTCGTCCTTATTGGTCTATATATAGATTTGTTCGTCCTTATTGGTCTATATATAGATTTGTTTTCAATGTTGCATTCATGCTGGTTTTTTTTGTGTTCGTGTGTGTGTGTGTGTGTGTGTCTGTGTTGTTATTTTTTTGATGGGGTGTGGGCGGGGCGTGTTGTGCGGGGTGTTGTTGTCAATTTTGTTTTTGATCTATTTTATTAAAAAGTTTAATAAATTATACTTATCTTGTGTGTATTTGTATATGTGTTTTATATGATACACAATTATTTAATAGTTTATTTAATAGTTAAACGAAGTCAATACAATGTTCTATGTTACATTGCACACATCACTAAATGATTTATTTAATTACGTACTTTGAAATTCTTAGTTCGCAAATGTTCCAGCCAATCACATTGCAGCAACCGATAATCGTGCATTAGAATGAATAACTGGTCTTTAATTTTACCTAATATGCATCGCTCTTCGATATAACTTGTCAGTGACAACCGGTGTGACTTGTCTGGCTGTAGTGATACGAGATCATCTCAGTTTGTTACGGTGCAGGACATGAAATGAGTGTTTGGACATTGTCATTCGGAAAACATTTCGTTTAGGATAGTCGCAATTTCGTAGATGATGTTTTCACACTAACAAGGTATGCTATAGTGTTTTTCAAAGAGCGTTATATAAAACCAATATGAGATATCTGACATATCAGGAGCAAAACAAAAAACAAAAAAAATCAAAATAAATAAAAATAATGTAAAAATAAAAACAATCATTTAAATATTTTTACTTTTCCGAACAAAATCTTTATAATAAATGATATGTTAATATTTGATAATCACATGTTACAGCCCAAATACTTTTACGTTAAATATTTTAAAATGACTGAATATTAGCCTTTGATGAAAATGTACACCACAAAAGACACCGTTTTCGGATTAAAATCATATGTATATATAATTCAAATATTTGCATTAAAAAAATGTAAACACAACATAAATATGAACGTATAATTAGTGAAATGTAACTGATTGTGTCGAACTATTCATATTGATCCATTGTTTTACACACAATATAATAATGAAAACTGGAGTGTTCGTCCTAACACTTTGAACTTCATTAGCAGAAACTGAGCATATTAACACCGTTCGTGGAAAAGAAACTGTGTACGTCGTTGAAAAGTTGATACAATATAAATATGGATGTAACACTTTATATTGTTTCTTCAGCGGTTTTCAAAAGTAAAATATTATGAATTCAAAAACCATATATAATGTATAATGCTATTTTTTTTTCGAAAATAAATTGAATACACTTGCATTTAGTACTCACATGTGCTGTATGGTGGCTGTGCTGTGTGGTGGCTGGCTTCTACAAACCAAGAGGTCGAGTACTTGCTTTGTAGCTTTCTAGACTTGTATTTTTGATATGCATATATAACTGATCTACTTTGTGTTATTCTTATGTTAATGCTGCCTGGTGTGTTATAGGGTATTGTCTGGTGAGGATTTCTTCATTTAAACGGTCCCGTTTTATTCGGATGACAGTAGGGTAAGAGTTTGGAATGGTTTACCCCACAACCTGCTTTAAATCCCCAGCGGCTTCTTTTGCCACTGGCTGTTCGAAGGTAATAATCCTGTTGTCAATGCTTTTATGTTTTTGATGCCTTGCCTTTTATTTTCCCTTGTAATTCTGGTTGTTTCTATGGATATTTTAGTTGACTGTGACTGTTGCATTTCTTGTTCGACTTTTACATCTATTTCTCATGTTATGCCCTAAAGGGGTAGGAAAACACGTTTCAATATGCATAAGTACATTTTAAATCATTTGAAATATTGGCATCAAATTATATGTTCTACTTCAATACCCTTCCAGATTGCCGACCGTTGCTCTAGGGGGCGTGAAAGGTGTTGCTTCTTACATTACCTCTCATGAACAGACCCAATAAATCCAAGTATGCTGCTTTATTCTCTTGGTTGTGTTTGTTGATTCCAAAGGATCTCCCTTGTCAGTATTTATTAACATTCACACTAGCGTTCGTTTGGTGTAGTGTGGCTGCTGTAAAACGTCTCCTCGTGTTACGAATCAGTAGTGTTATTTTTACTTGTCCTTTGGGTTCAACGAGCCCATTATCTATTAGGTGGTTTTGAAGTAAAATACCGCTTAAAGGGACACACGGCAATCTTTATTTTTTAAAAACTCACGGCGTCCCGCTAGTTTTTCTGCATAACTTGCATTTGTTCAATCATTAATATTAATTATAAGAATAGTATTAAGCAATTTGTTTTTGCATATTATTTATTTTTGATATTATTGCACGAATAATATATTACAAGTTATAGTATAATAAGACGAAATAGTGAATATTTAAAATTTGATGTATTTAAATATAACCAGGGTAAAAGTAAAAATGATACTGGATATATAAATCGAGACACCCATTCAAACACTTCAAGATTGCCGTGTGTCCCTTTTGCTAGGTTGCATGAGAGGTGTTGCTTGCTTCTACATTACCTCTCATGAACAGATTCAGTAAATCCAAGTATGCTACTTTATTCTCTTGGCTGTGTTTGTTGCTTCCGAAGGATTTCTCTTATCAATATGTATTAGCATCTCGAATTACTTTTGAAATGTCTAATATACGATTTCTATAAGTGTAATCAATACCGGAGACGAATTCCTAAATAATATGACAAGCATTTGTAAATTTAAATGATGCTGAAAAGTTGATATTTTCAATTCATTAAGATTCTATTAAGATAATAAAGTGCATTTAGTTTAAACTTATTTATTTTACATCGATTGTAACGAAAGCTCTATGAAATTATTTTAATCACTCTCGATGTCTTCCTGGGTAGAACCAGTACTAAGCAAATGCAGATAAAATGTCTTGCTCAGGGACACAACGCATATGGCAATGGTGCATTTTATGATACATTAAGAAATTATCAGACAATAATACATATATTGGAAGATTTCAAAGATAATGAACCTAATGTAATTATACTGATTGGGATATAAAAGTGGGTTAAAAAGCCAAACATGAAATATACTATTTACTGTGTTATAGTCAACCAAACATACGCATTCAAAACAAGCAACAATTACAAGGTAAATTAGACAAACAGTATGCTACATCACAAACATCAATGGGTAACTATCTGGATACCACCGTATAGCGATCAGTGGCAAACAAAGTTGCTGCTGGTTTGAAAGTAAATATAAAAGTTAGATTCAAGGACCACAGTCTAACAAACAAACCACATCGACACAAAAGCAATTACAAGGATGATTAAAAGGTAAGGTATTTGACATCACAAACATAAAAGGGTTGACAAATACGGCTACCGTCCTGGAACAGTTAGTGGCAAAATGACCTCTGTGAGTTAAATCCAGGTTCCACGGTGCACTAAACTTCATTCTTACTCTTTTGTCATCTAAATAAAACGGAACAGTGTAAATACAGACTTCCACGCCAGGCCATTTCCTCTAACAAATTAGACAGAATTAATAGACAATATGAGTGCAACACAAAGATGATCATTTATATGTATAAGACAAACAACATACAAACAAAAACAAAAAATAAAACCAGTTTCCAGGGCTTGTATTATCTTAAGGATAAACCGTTAAATGAACGACATGACAAGATTAAAGACAAACATCATGAACATCCCAGACTACGTTCCTTTTTATGAGTTAGACAGACGTCACCATAGTTTTCCAATATTTATGTAAGTTTGACAACTGCTTTGTATAAATATGATCATGACTAATAAATAACAACTTCATACGTTTGTTTATCTTTGAAGGTGATTTCAATATGTATGAACGAAGTTTGAGTACTTGAGCTCAAGTCTAAGAATAATTTGAAGAATGGGTCGTGAATTCCAGCTTGTTATCATAAAAAGTGGAATTTATTGAAAACAAAGTAAGTATTATCTTTTACTATGCTTTTTATTTTTTGGCAGAATTGGCCATTGCTGATTTTATGTATTTAATATAGCATTATAAATTGTTAGAATTAGTTGAATTTTCAGATCAACATATATTTATTATATTCCGGACAGTCGTAAATATTAATTTTCATATAGTTCCATATTCCGGACAAATCGGACATATTGGCATTTATAAATCCCTATTCCAGACACTCGGACATAGGCATATCTTACTTATACTTATTGTATATTCCGGACGATTAGCAATATTGTCAATTCGACTTATAATCACATATTCCGGATAATCGGAAATATGATAAATAGTCATTGACTATATTTGACTCCGGAAAAACGGAAGCATATTAAAGTATATTCCGGACATCGGAAATATTAAAGTTTATTCCGGACATCAGAAATATTGAAAAGGACCGCCGCCCTGTTTAAATAACAATGGCATTTTTGGCTGATCATTGAATATATTAGACTACGGAAAATCGGAAGTATTAAAGTATATTCCGGACAATCGGAAGTGTTAAAGTATATTCCGGACAATCTGAAATATTGATATAGGCTGGATTTATAAATCCCTATTACAGACACTCGGACATAGGCATATCTTACTTATAGTTATTGTATATTCCGGACGATTAGCAATATTGTCAATTCGACTTATAATCACATATTCCGGATAATCGGAAATATATTTTAAATAGTCATGGACTATATTTGACTCCGGAAAAAACGGAAGTATATTAAAGTATATTCCGGACATCGGAAATATTGAAGTATATTCCGGACATCGGAATATTGAAAAAGGATCGCCGCCCTGTTTAAATAACAACGACATTTTTGGCTGGTCATTGAATATATTAGACTCCGGAAAATCGGAAGATATTAAAGTATATTCCGGACAATCGGAAATATTAAGGTATATTCAGGACAATCGGAAATATTGATATAGGCTGGTTATTACCAATGAGATTATAAATGCTTTACTTTAAATTATACTGCGGATATCGGACGCATAATAATAAATGAATGTTTATTTATCTTGTAATCAATATCCTTTTCATTAAATGTTAGCCGATACGTGCTGGTAATGCCAAGACCATTCGGACAATTCTATATTACTGTATATTAATACACTTAATAATTGGAAAAACACATCAATAATATATACACTTCTAATTAAACACTGAGACAATGAATGAGTTGGATATTGGAATGCTGTCTTTCAGCATAACGGTAATATTTCCATGTTCTATCGTGTATTGTTTAATTCTTGCTTTACATCAGCCATGACGTGGTTGCAGTGTTTCATATGTACTCAGTTTTGTTCGATTGTTATATACCTCTTGGCGCTGAAAATAGAAAAGAACAACACCAGAAGCAAAAGACACAATACATGGTAATACAGTTATATAAGGTTGGGAGGGCGGGTATAATGAAATATTGTTTATGTAACTATGAAATTGTTAATTTTGTATCGTGAACAATTTGCAATAAACTTACTTCATGTTTTCCAAATCCAGGTTATTAAGGGAGCTTACTCTAGATGAATTTTAACACTGTATATACAGCAGTTATTTCCCCTTTTATGACATAACTCTAATTACTTGTCATTTTATGCCTTCATAATTTCATTTATGAACGTGTATACTTCCAACTTACATACATATTTGAGATTGAAATTTGCATACTTGGGCTTAAGTCTAAAAATATTCTCGAGAATGGTTGGTGAATTCACGGCCTGGTCATCTTGCAGTCAAAGAGAAAAATATAGTGGCAAGGAGTAAATGGATCAACCACTTAACATGCAGTATGTTAGAAACAAGAGCTTTCATAGACGTCTCTTTTTATTGGAAAACTTAGTTTAAAAGGGGTATACTTTTGGTTTATTGCATATTACCGGAATTATAGCACTTGCATATATGATTTTTTCATGACTGCGAATACATTTTTAAACATTCATTGAATTATTTTGAGTGATCTGAGATATAAAGAAAAAAATTAAAACAAAAAATAGCAACTTGAAAAGGTGGCACAATTCTGCTTAATTGAATATTTGTATATATTTTGTGAATTTACTTTATTTCAGTAATAACATGTGTCCAGTAGCTCCGAATATTCAACTGAATATTTCTAAGAAATAGAAGTAATAGGGACATATTTCACAAAAGAGTTATGTCACTTTTCTTTGTGACTTTTATGTATACCAGTTTACAAAAGTTAGAGTTTCAATGAAAACCCTCGAGTATTTTTTCTTTTTTTATTATTATTAATTTTATTTTTTTTCAGAAATAATTGAATTGAATCAAGTGAATTGATCAAACGTGAAAGTAAGAAATAGGCCCATAATGTCGTTTGATATTTTATTACGGTGTTGACAACATGTTGTATTAACGTGATTATGAACAAGGATCTTAAGAAATGTGTTCATCTTTGTAGCAAAGGAGTAACAATTTTGCAAAGGTTTATCGGAGAAGCTTTTTAAGTATGCAACGGTTGCGAATGTTAATTCTAGAAAAAAGAGTTAGCTGAAAAAGATATACTCTCGTAATAATTATTTAACTCGGGGATCATTCCCGTATAAAAGGATGTCAAAATATAAATTATCTCTCTGTTGATTTAGCTTAATTATTACTTCTCCATTTTCAATAGAGATATTGAGAAAAGACGTGATAAAATAACAAACTTGTTATAAATATTAACACAATTTAAAAAAAGGACTGTCAATGTTCGCTATGAGAATTAAATCGTATTCTCCTTAATTTTTCAGAAAATACTATGGAGTGGTTACAAACGTAACACAACCTCACCTCTTCTTCATTTACTATAGATATGGATACTTTAAAGAAACATGAACTCGGTAACCAAGTAGAATGGTTCATGATTAGCAACGATTCATATGGAAGTATTGACAACAAACACAACCATGGAAATGTTGGAAAAGTCGTTTACCTCATATCGAATGTGACTGGAGATTTCAACACCACGTCGAACACAAATGGGACAATAACGGAAGAACAGGACCTGTTATTAAGCAATATACGACTGTTAAAGGCGATTGTTCTTTACATTGTGATCGGGATACTGCTGTTATCAACTTGCAAGTTTTTATTTAAACTGTTTTCTAGATACACGGAAGATTGTAAAGACTACACGGTTGTTTAGAACTACATAGGCATTAAGTAGGTGCTAGAACAGATAGATCGCATATGGAATCTGACTGAAAAATATAATACCAGTTTAAATATAAATGTGCCAATAACGGAAGAATTGAACTGAACTGAATTGAATTGGGTTTTAAGGCGCACCAACACAGGCATGAACATGCCAGGGTCATCCTCCATGTACATCGAGATAAAATATGGAAAATGGGCCTAGAACTTTTCACCCTGAACTGTAGAGTTGCTGCAAATTCTATCGTAGAAACTCCATTTACGCTGGAGCCACGTTTATTGTTTTTCTGCCACTGCTCTTTTGATGTGAGCGAGATGGCACCTGAAACAATGCAGGGATCATAATGAAGACCTTTAATGAACATGAACAAAAAATGATAAAATGAACATGAATTTGGGGGCATTCTACCCCTCTGCCTACCCCTCCAAAGGGATCTGCTGTGGCCCTATTCTTTGCCCCGTGACCAAACGGGGCCCCCGGGAACCACACGGGGCCAATAACGGAAGAACTGGAACTATTGCGGACAAATTTACATACGTTAAAGGCAGTTGTTCTTACCATTTTTATCGAGATATTGCTGTTATCAACTTGCAAGCTTTTATTACAATGTTTTTTAGATAATCGGAAGAGTGTTATGACTTCTCGAATGTTTAAAACTATGCAGGAATTAAGTAAAATGATTCACGATTAGCAATATTACCTACGGAGTATGGGAAAATACACAACAATGGAAATGTTGGAAAATATGTATACCTCATATGGAATGTGACTGGAGATTTCAACACCACTTCGAACATAAATGGGACAATAAAGAAAGATGTGGACCTCTTATTACATAATATACATCTGTTAAAGGCAATTGTTCTTTACATTGTGATCGGGATATTGTTTTTATCACCTTGCAAGATTTGATTTAAACTGTTTAATCGATACCCGGTATATCTCAGTAAAGACTACTTGAATGTTTGAAGCAACATATACACTGAGGGTATTACTATAAAAGTTGTCTTTGTAAATGTTAATTGATAACACAACAGCCTTGGCGGTGTCATGGTGAGTTCACCTGGCAGTGAAACGGTGACACGGTGAATGGACCTGCGGGTGACTCGGCCTTCAAAGTTAGCTTTTTACGACGGTCAAATAACTTTGTACTGTCTGACAAATGTACAATTGTTGTGTAAAAACGTTTAAGTCTTTAAGATAAGATTTTGTGTCTTACTACTCATGCTGAATACACCAAATAGACATGAAAGGCATATGGAGTAGAGAAAAACGGTGTTAGGTTAATAAATACTGAAAAGCGATCCCTTGGAAGCAACAAACACAAGTAGCAGACTCGGTTTTATTGAGTCTGTTCATGAGAGGTAATGTCAAGTGCAGCACTTCTCACGCCTCCTAGCACCGGCTTGAGCGATATTCTACTTTAAAGACACAAAGCTTGGGTTTAATGATCCCAAAGGACCAGTAAGTCATAGCACTACTGATTTGTAGTCGGGGCAACTTTTTACGACCGCCACACAGCACTAAGTTCACTTTGGAGAGAAAAATATTCATAACGACGTGAACATACTAGAGATAATATCAATATCTTCATAAGACCAGCAAAAATATGTTCACAAAGATAGAATATCTATCGTATATTGACTGAGCAAAAAAGTAACATTTCAATTTAAATGTATTTCTTAAATATCACAGGTTCATTTCAGTATACATCTCTCTCAATCAACATACTGATATTTACACTGAATTTAATGAGACTGGTTAAATAATTTACGGGGAAATGGTATTTAAATGTCATTCAAAACTTTTATCTTGTCTGTAATGTTGTAAAAAATAAAATAACATTTGTTTCACCAACTGATTTATATAATTAATCTGTAACTTTGGGGGAATGCACCAGCTTTTACACGTATTTAAAAATGCTTTATTGAAATATTATTGGTCAATATGTCTATGTCAAAGGAATTACGAAACTACACATGTATTCAACTGCATGTGTTGTAATTCCGATATGCTAAAAAATCTGAATCAATTTGAATACCGTAATACCGTAATACAAAATTTAAAAGCTATTGATAATTAACGCATTGTAAACAATAAATGTGTATGAAACACAACAAACAATCAGCATCTTTCAATGTGCATGACTAGTAAACGCCTACTTTAAAACATTTTTACAATCTGATATAATGTCCTTAATATACTAGTGAAGCGAAAACGAAACGCAACGCGGGAATTCCCGCTATATATTGTTTGTACAATATACGGCTGTTAATCGAATGGTACATGGCTACATAAGACCTTTTCTTTCCGAAAAAAGTGCTAAAACAACACATAATACAGTAAATAGTTTTCCTTCAAAGTTTCATTATTGACGGAGTACGCGTTTGGCTCAAGCATGTGCGCAAACTTAGGGTGCAAAATTGTGCAAACTCTTTACGTTAAATACAGTACTGAATTGGCTCAGTTTTTCAAAGAGGAACTTCAACATTTATGCATTTCTTGTTACAAAGTGTACTGTGATTAAAACGTCCACAACATCACAGTTGTGTGTGTCGTTTCTCTAACTAACTTTTTACAAAACATCTTGGGATTTTCTTGGAATAAATAAGTGTGCAGTATCTACAATATATAGCGGAAATTCCCGATTTGCGTTTCTTTTTTGCTTCAGTATATATAATGACAATTTAGAATACATGCTGAAAGGAGATCCTTTGGAAGCAACAAACACAAACAAGAGAGAAAAAAGAAGTAGGCTCGGTTTTATTGAGTCTGTTCATGAAAGGTAATGTAAACGCAACACCTCTCACGCCTCCTAGCACGGTCATAAGCGGTATTCTACCTTAAATATAGATATACAAATCGAACCGGAAAAGCAGCATTCAAGGACGATAGTCAACCACAATCACACACAGAAACAAAGAACAAATAATAAAGATGAATAAAAGGCTAAATAAGACATCACAAACACAGAACGGCTGACAATAGGGCTACCGCCTTGAACGGTCAGTGGCATAAAAGGCCGCTTGGGGTTTAAACCAGGTTCTAGGGTGCACCAAACCTCAAGCAACAAATATTGGGCTTGTTTATCCAAAAGGACCAGTAAGTAATAAGACTACTGATTTGTAGTCGGGACGGCTTTTTAAGGCCGCCACACAGCACTAAACAAAAGCTAGTGTGAATTTCAATAAATATTGAAAATGAGATCCCTTGGAAGCAACAAACACAAACAAGAGAGAAAAGTAGTTGGCTCGGTTTTATTGAGACTGTTCATGAAAGTTAATGTAAGATGCAACACCTCTCACGCCTCCTAGCAACGTCTTAAGCGATATTCTACTTTAAAGCCACAATGATTGGTCTTGTTGATACCAAAGGACCAGTAAGTAATAACACGTTTTTATAAAGACTTTCTTAAATGTCACAGGTTCATTTCAGTTTAATTCCCTCTAAATCGACATACTGATATTTACACTGAATTTAATGAGACTGGTTAAATAATGTACGGGGAAATGGCGTTTAACTGTCATTTGAAACTTTTATCTTGTCTGTAATGCTGTAAAATATCACATAAAATGTGTTTAACCAACTGATTTGTATAATTAATCTCAAATTTTGGAGGAAAACACCAGGTTTCCCACGTATTTAAATATGATTAAGCGAAATGACATTGGTATTTCGAACTGGAATGACATAGGCTATTGTCAAAGAAATTAAGTAATGTGGATACAATTACAAATGCATTTAATTGCATGGGGTTTAATTACGACATGCTAAACACTGTGCATCAAACTGAATACCATAATACATAATGTAAAGGCTATTGATATTTAACGCATTGGAAACATGTGTATGAAACAACAACAACATTCAGTATCTTTCAAAGTGCATGCCTAGTAAACGCTTACTTTAAAATGTGTTTACGTTTTGATTTAATTTCCTTAATATCTAGGCCTCACGGATAAAGGTATGCGTACTTTGTAAATTTAAAAACATACTTTAAAACTAGGTATAAAAATCGAACAGGAGAAGTAACGTTCAATGACGACAGTCAACCACAAACATCCACAGAAACAAAGAACAACTTTAAAGATGAATAAAAGGCCAAAATGAGACATCACAAACACAAAATGGTTGACAATAGGGCTACCGCCTTGGAACGGTCTGTGGCAAAAAAAGTCCGCTGAGGGTTTAAACCAGGTTCTAGGTTGCACCAAACCTCACACTTACCCTACAGTCATCCCAATACAGTAGGGTCAGTGTAAATAAAGACATCCCCGTCATGAACTATTCTCTTACCAACAAGGCAGCATCAATAGGCAATATAAGTAAAACACAAAGATGCTCGTGTATACATAAATACCAAAAAACAAATAGCCTAGAAAGCCACAAAGAAGATACTCAATGATTTGCAGGCAGAAGCCAGCGCAAAAAGAGAACAAACCATTGATTGCAGTCCCTTGTTTCTTTTCGCATCAATAAGTTTCTTCGATAATCATTATTTCTCATCTAAGAGAAATGTTTCTCATTTCTTTGACGTTTTATGATCTGTAAACAATGTGTTTTCTGCTTCGTAAAGGCAAAACCCATGACAACGAAGCTAAATCATGGTTACCAATACACTGTGTTTTCACAGCCGAAGTCGTATTTTATAATTATGTCTTCTTGAATAATTTACTGTCAAAGAATCGGATCATTAGCAAATATTTTCTGGTATTTTATGTTCGTGAATAAGTGCTATCCGTTTTCAAGATTCCCTCGTAGCGCAGCTGGTAAACTGACCGCTTATTTGTTCTGAGGTTTTAATGAAAGAGATTTCATGTTGAGTCTTTCACCAGATGTAACTGACGTCTTTAATGACACCTCTCGATATGTGGGTGACATATTGACATTAACATCCCTTTCTTATCTACAATGTTTAACACTGTCTATCCTAAAGAACTTCCAACTCGGCAAAGCTAATATTTCTGATACTGTCGCTTCTTTTTGTCGATTTACATCTCTCTATTGAAGATGAAAAAACAATTAGCAACATTTATTATATACCTACCAGTGATTTATATGAATTTCTCAGTGAGCTAATTATCATAGCAGACTAAAATGGTATAGTCACACCATTTACCTATATCGTCATACCAGTGACTAAATATTTTCTTACCATTACATAGAAATTTAAAACGCTTGTTTTCCAATATAATATTTCTTCCTTCCGTATCAGTTCGTCAATTCTGTATCAGCTTACTATGAACATACGGTTGAATCCTTTGCAATTATGAAGTCTTCTTAGTGATGATCTGCAAAACCATAACATGTTCTTATCAAAACTGATCTTGTAAAAATCACAGATCAGATATTGATAAAAATTGCAAGATTCTATGAATGCTGCATTGGTACATGGTATAATCGGCCAATTCGCCTGCTTGAAAGAACCGCACTGGCACTGCTCATTCTGTCCACACTCAATGGGTGACTGGCCACTGGCCTTCCCACCGAGAGACCCCGCCTCAATTGCCTCAAGTCTGGCAGGTATCAACTCGGCTCACTGAACATGCCGAACGAAAACAACATCGCAGAATACTATAAAGAACAAACCTCGAACAATATAATTTTATAAAATTATCTTACCTCTTTTCTCAGATTCGGAAGATCACTTACATGACAATTTAAAGACAACGATTACTGATGTGTGTTTCGCTGTGTAATACTTGCCCGTAAAACGAACACAAAACATTTTCCGTGCAATTTCCTCCATAAGACATAATTTCAGTCAGCTGGAACAAACACACAAGTTAATAGTTTGTAATTCTAGGTATGCTAAACATTTTCATTTATATATCAATCCAGTAGTTCTCTGTTAAATCCAACACCCACACGCAACTCGATGTTTTTGTTTTTTTTATATCAAATGCAAATGGCCGACTTCAGTTCTTACAGGTATTCATACACTTCGGCTGCCGCGACGGAAAATTGCTATTTGCGGCGTTCATTGAATTAAGTATCCATATAAATCACTGTTAGGTATAAAATAAATAGAATAATCAACCTCGTTCTTCGAACTCGTCTTTTAACCGAATTGAAACGTGTTTTCGTGACATGTTTTCCATATCTCACTGACCATGTTGATTATTCTCTATATCTATAACAAGAGAGATGATTGTTGATATTGTTGATTATTCCCTATATCTATAACAAGAGAGATGATTGTTGATATTGTTGATTATTCCCTATATCTATAACAAGAGAGATGATTGTTGATATTGTTGATTATTCCCTATATCTATAACAAGAGAGATGATTGTTGATATTGTTGATTATTCCCTATATCTATAACAAGAGAGATGACTGTTGATATTGTTGATTATTCCCTATATCTATAACAAGAGAGATGATTGTTGATATTGTTGATTATTCCCTATATCTATAACAAGAGAGATGATTGTTGATATTGTTGATTATTCCCTATATCTATAACAAGAGAGATGATTTTATTGTTGATATTGTTAATTATCCCCACGTAGCAACGTTTCCCTGGTGACTGTTGCTCTTTAATGCTACATTTTCTGTTCTACTTTTATATGTGCTTATAGCACCATTCTTCTCAAATTATATGTAAAAACACACGTTTATCTTATGACATAAATGTATGGTATGCTGCTGCGTATGTGACAACATTCATGGGTGGTTGACCAAACACTCAAACATCTTCTCACATACGTCTTTTGACTTAAATATTCGTAACCTTCTTGTATAACTAAAATGCTACTCTATCAGCGCTACCGTTATCACAAACGTCAAATATTCTATTATCGTCACTCTGACCAGCTTTAAAAATATAAAAGTAATTTAAAAATGCTTTTGCAACAAGGACTATCACAATCTGACTTCTATGGTATCGTGATTAACAAACTCATTTAGATGCTTGGTCATAATCACTTTCATACAAAATATTTATGTATGTATACTATCCTCTATAAAATGCGATAAGTAGACTCGATATCGTCTACCTCAATCCTGAAATAACGGTAACTTTGATGTGTTTTTTTCTCTCCAGTATTGTCTTATCGTGATTTTAATGGTTACAATCTGTATTAAACTTGTTAAAAAGCGGTTATGGCTTTATCATTTTGCAACGCACTTCATGTTGAGTGGTTGACCCATTTACAGTTCGCAACTATGCTTTCCTCTTTGATGACCGTACAGATTGTGGACATATTGTGTAATAAAGCCAACCCTATGCAAATCACAGCTTAAAAGAGGGACGTTTCTATTTTTGCTGAGTATATAACGTTGTCGTCTGATGACGTCGTATGTTTGTATAAGGACTCACACCACTATTATCTCCCTTGAATACTCGTGCCCTACAGATGAAGGAGGTAGATAAAAAAAACAAGTTCGCTTTTCTACATCTTACAGGATACATTGATTTATCTTTACCAGGTTCTAAATCTACAGCATTTTAGAAAGAGATCACAGAAAATTGCATGCTGATATAAGATCTGGTAAATATTTGTTAAATGTGTTTTAAATTGCAGATATTGGATCAATGAAAGAATTTAAGCATAAATACATGTTGCAAAATCTGTTTTATCTCTATGCCACGAACAAAAACATTACAATGGGACCCTATGGAAAATTAATTGTGGTGTGAGACTTTAAGAAACAGCTTTTATTCGTTATTCTTAAGGCATTGCGCTTTAGAGCTGCAGAATGGCATTTTCATCCGTCATCTCTAAGGTGTTGCGCTTTAGAGCTGCAGAACGGGTATCTTTCATCCTTTAATGCTAAGGCATTGCGCTTTAGAGCTGCAGAACATGTATCTTTCATCATTCATCTCTAATGCCTTGCAATTTAGAGCGTCAGAATGGGTTTTTCCATCATTCATCTCTAAGCCCTTGCGCTTTAGAGCTGCAGAACATGTATCTTACATCCTTCACCTCTAAGCATTGTTTGTGTATCTGTGAACGTTTCAGACATGTAAGGACACAGTTAACACGGTTATTCAGAAATCCCGTCTGTGTAAATATAGTTACTTCAAGTCATCTTCATATTGCAGAAATTATCTGAAATTTTACTTGATACCATGTTTAACTAAAAATTAACTATATTTTCGAAACCAATACAGGTATAAGCATAATTTTAGCTTTATTTTACAGTTATTGGCTTGTAAAACAAACACACATATCAATGAAGACAGACCACTTTGAAAAAATGTCAAAATTAAAGCGAGAGACTGATACTTTTCCTGGAAAATCAAAATTTTGACGGGTAACCCTTAGCTTGAGTTTATTATTTTCAATTTGTTTCTCAATAATCATTTCTTAAAGATCATTTGTATGCTATATTCGGATGTAGAGATGCATTTTCATGTATATTTGAAAGTTTCAGACATAGCTGAGCACAAATGACCAGGAAAAGCAAAATCCTTATCACTACTTTAGATTTTCAAAATATTAAAGGTACTCGGCCTGAATTTCGACCAATACCCTAGGTCACTAAAACTTGAATAATTTGAAAACCAACAAACATGGAATCAAAATGTTAGCACTTTTCAGCCTGTAATTGATTTGTATACATTTTCAATTATTATTGAGGTGATCATTAGAAAAAAAGTCACCTTAAGGACTCATACCACTATTATCTCCCTTGAATACTCGTTCCCTACAGATGAAGGAGGTAGATAAAAAAAACAAGTTCGCTTTTCTACATTTTACAGGATACAGTGATTTATCTTTACCAGGTTCTAAATCTACAGTATTTTAGGAAGAGATCACAGAAAAATGCATGCTGATATAAGATTTCTGGCTAATTCTGCCTCATTTTACACATCATGGGTCTAATCACCACGGGGTTGTATTTTTTGTCTAAATTTTGATAGGTGTCACGCAAACATAAAATTAAAAAAAGTTCAATCTGGTAAATATTTGTTAAATGTGTTTTAAATTGCAGATATTGGATCAATGAAGAATTTAAGCATAAATACATGTTGCAAAATCTGTTTTATCTCTATGCCACAAACAAAAACATTACAATGGGACCCTATGGAAAATTAATTGTGGTGTGAGACGTTAACGAGGTCGCCTGTTGATTTAGACTGCTACACTGCGTTTAAATATAAACGACTGTAGAAGTCGGCCATTATGTTTACCTGTTTGTTTTATAGGCGTAGCCATTTTAACAGTTTATAGATATCCCGCCGCCTTACTTCCTTTATGTAAACAATATTGAGTGAAATGTATATGTTTTTATAGAACGTCGATCAGACGCTTGGCCACGATCATGGTTGGAATGCGCTTTATTTAGCCGTAATTTACGGCAAAGAAATCGGTCTTTGACTGTCGCTTGTTTGAGAGAAACGATACATGCGCAGTGAAGCAGTCTACTGTGATTCCGTATTTCTGTAATCCGGTATTTTTTTATCGGTAATGGAAATCGACGAGACAATTCGGATATACTCCGAGCTAAACGAACACGACCGAACGATGATTCGGCTTCATTTGTATATTTATTTCATTAGGTGTTAGTCTCGATCATCCAGACCTCTCGCGAGACTTCTCTCAAAGAAGTCCAAACGATGGTCTGGAGTAAAGCTTCTTTAAAAATGTTGACATCAAAACGAGGTGTGTACAAAAAAAAATCACCGGCCTCTGATTGGTCAACTTCAGTTTGTTATGGAAATCCATGGGAATCACCCCCTACGTCACGACGGCGTCAAAAATTACGTGACGTTACGCGCAATGTTGTGCAATAAAATTACTCCAAACATAGTCAGCGGATCACGATTAATGCTAAAAAATAAATTTTAAACATCATTTTGTAAGATTATATTATGTTTTTAGAGAAACAACAATAAAACGAAGTTTATTGTAAATTTATTTAGGACGTACACAAATCCTATTGGAACTAATGTTGCGCGTAATTCAACGTGCACTTTGATGTTGCAATCAAAATGACGTCACGTCGCAGTCAGTTTTGACGGTTGGCGCCGTCTATCGGTCAACATTTTTAAAGAACAGTGAGTCCAGACGCTCGCTAGCGCTCGCAGTCAGCTTGAGTGTGTCTGGATGATAGAGACTAATTAGGTGTCAGACCGGTGAAAATCAGCATATTGAACACAATGCAAAATAAGCTAATTTTGGAGAACTGTCAGGAGTGCCACAACATTCCTTCGCTTAAATACGCTTTATTTCTGTGAATTACACACATTTGTCTCGCAAACGGTCCCATATCTGGAATAAAACACAGATTTAGTTTTTTGCGTATTTTGAAATAAACATATGTCAAAACCACATCTCTACCTACCCTCTGTGCTCATACTCTCCAAAGAAATAGTCCCGACAAACACAGTTAAATACTTACTATGCATGACAGGAAATCAAAGTAATCACAATTTAAAACGCGTTAAGACCAAGTCTGATTAAAATTAGACAATATAATTGCCAGATTGGATAAAGTTTAAATGTCAAGTGGGAGGAAATGAGACGTTGGAGCTTTGTTCGATATCAACATTATCTCCATGTGAGATAAGATAATCTTTAAGGATAAAAACATCAAACTGGAAATTAATTAGTTCGGCTTGGAGAGAGACGATACCATCTTATATAAAATTTGTTACATGTGTTATTTAAGAGAAATATTACTGAACTTTGATATACATATAAACAAGGTTGTTTGTATGATTGGTACAACGCTGTGAGAAAATGATATCAAGTACGATATACAATTGTGTAATTTTCTTTTTAAGAAATGACTAAAACGTTACTATTTCTCGTTTTTGCTGCTTTTCTTATTTATTTCCGGGAATGACCATTTATTTGTATATGACTTCATTGGCAACTAAATTACTTTAAACATATAGATCTATTTCCATGAATGTACTATTTTAACTAGAAATATGATAAGACATCATAAGTAACTTTCATATTTACTTTTGGGTGGGGTTTCCTGGGTTAGCTCTTGATTTCTTTATAAGACAGGGATAAAAACGGGAAATTCAGCATTCGAATAAACTCACGCTTTTTTAAAATATGCATGCAAATAAAAATAAACATCCTGACAAAATGCAACTCGGTTTAAACATTTGTCATTATGAATGAAAACTCAGATAATCTGGAGCTTGCCACTTGTTATGAATGAATACTGATATCTGGAGCTTGACACATTTTATGAATGAAAACTCAGATAATCTGGAGCTTGACACATGTAATGAATAAAAACTCAGATAATCTGGAACTTGACACGGACTTTTCAAATCGGATGACGTCATGACGTCACAACGGTCAGCGATGTGACCATTTTGGATGACGTCATGTTGTTAAAACTGTCAGCGTTGACTGAGACCCATAAAAATGCAAATTTCAGTCAAAATATCCTAAATGAACATGTTTTATGTTGTTAATATATCACGGTTTAGAGTTCAATTGTAAACACTAATTTCACGAGTCCGAAGTGCGAGTGAATCTATTGTTTACAGTTGAACGACGTTACAGTTGAACGACGTTCTATTTCTAAACGATGTTCTATTTCTATTCTAATACCCCTAAAATGTGAAAATAAGGCATTGCTTTGCTCACTCTCCTAACGTTGCATACGTGACAGTGATATCTTTCGCATTGCCTTGCTTATTCTCCTTACGTTGCAAACGTTACAGTGATATAACGTTGAATATAACGAGATATTTTAAAAAAGGCTATATAGTGCGGGTGAATTAGAATTCATAGTAAAACAACATAACAAATGCAGTGAGTGAAAAAAGAAATATTTTTAACAACATTGTGAGGTTATTGACGTCAAGACGTCATAACGTAGAGACACGTGTTAACGCACTTGCACAACTAGACCCTGAACTCTACCAACTATGCAAGTTTTGATCAAATCCGATCTTAAATACTGAGGATATAGTGATAACAATATTTCTATTTATACTATATTCCAACACAATAACAATCCAGTGGTGTCTAAACATGTTTCTGTATTTCATCTTATCATTAATAATAATTCACTGACATCGTGAATCACTAAAACCCTTTTCTTTTGAAATAGTTGTTGCTATATACAATTATACATAATACATATATTGAAATCTCGTTTAATTTGGGTAGACTGAATCGGCTCTTTGTGCTAATCTATAGTCGTTATCAAGAGAAGGTGCGCGTTACGTCACATCCTGTTTCTCCCCTTGATGAGAAAACCTTGCAAAAAATCGCTTAAAAAAATTCTCCCACAACTCATACATAATGCGAATTTTGTAGAGTTTCCCGACCTGTTTATTTGCATTATAGTTGTTTTCAGCATACAATACGTTCCTCTAGAATAGATCAGCATACATGTACAGCTTGAAAGAGTATGAGAGCGGACCTTTGGAAACGGCCGAACACGCCACATACGAAATATTGCAATATTGCAGTCTCGGTTCGATTGAGACTGTTCATGAACGGTAGTGAAATGTGCTAGCTACCGCTCACGCCTTCTAGCCCCGGGTTAAACAGAACTCAATAGTGTTGTAATTTTTACGGGTATTTTCTAGACTTTCAACTAGTGTTGTATAATTTAATAATGGTGTTCATTTATTCATACCCGCCGCTGAATTTGTTAATGTCTTTACGACTGGTAGTTTGTGACCGAGTTAACAAACTATGATGTAAGGAAACACAAAGTCATATGTTCTTTACAACACAAATTTATATATATCTATTTCTTCAATTAATGCAATGTTCGTAATATACCAAAATAAGAATGTTCAAATTAATGTCACTTTCTCACTTTATTCAAAGTCCCATTTCACGTTTTGTAATAATTTGATGTTTTGAAGTTCCCCCTAATATAAAGTATTCTATGCCGGAAATAATGCCTAAAGATCTCCAATTTCTCTGAACCACACCTTTTATACAACTACAGTGTGTAACACCTACCCTCTACACATGTAGAAACACAAGCCCCTTATAAGGAAGTGAATCTTCCCCAACACATCACCCGAGTTTAACCTTCCTTTGTCTAAGGGATACACAATCTCCCCGTGTAAACACCGTGTAATACCCATGTGTTAACACAAGCCCCTTATAAGGAAGAGAATCTTCCCCCCCCCCCCCCCCCCACCCCCCAACACATCATGTGTTAACTTTGTTTAAAGGACTACACAGTCTTCCCAATTAAACCCCGTGTAAACACCGTGTAAGAACTACACAAAACACCTCTGTGTGACCGTATAGAATACACTGCATAGAATATCAGATCACACACTAGCCGGGTTGTCTTACACTCTGTATGCAAGGTTATATAGAACTTTCACTTTTTTCACACAAAGATTGCATAAAAAGCATATTCATATAATACATCTATAAAATGTAATATTACCAAAACACAACAATATTCAGAAATCAATAGTACATACTTTTAACCATCCCGAAGTTGGCATGCATGCATATGGCGGTGGAAATAGAGATCTTTCTTTCCCCATGTCCAGAGGCGTATGGTTCCAGTATCTAACAAAATACTATGCCCCGAAATAAAACAAATGGAATTTACTTGGGAGCTGCGGTTATGAAGCCTGCGTATCACAAGTAACAGCCAAAAGACTAAATTAAAAAGCAGACAACATATCCCATGAGTGGTTAAAATATACCTAGAGCCTTTTATCGGTCGGAGTAGTGGACCATCGAATCGAAAATTAAGCAAGAAAGCAAAAACAATTGAATATGTACCACCGATAACTAAATATAAGTATCGGGCTCAGCGATCTCCAAAGATCGAATGAATAACAGTCCTGATTGCAAGCGCGTGGAGACGTATTACTGCCGCCACACTGCACAAGCAACGCCACTGTGCTATATAAAAGAGTATGATAATGGATCTTTGGAAACGGCCAAACACGACACATACGAAATATTGCAGTCTCGGTTTGATTGAGACTGTTCATGAACGGTAGTGAAATATGCTAGCTACCGCTCACGCCCTTGAAGCCTCGATTTATGAGAAAAGAATGTAGGTTATTCGCCAGATGGCGTTGAGGAGGCGCCAAAAGCAATGGCTGTGAAGCGATGACGTCATCAACCATAATGGAGGCGCCTATGAAAAATCGGCCAAAAATCCCGAATCGCCGGAAATCGAACGATTTCGACAAGAAATGCGAACAATGAAGGCGAATTTGGCAGTGATTGCACACCGTCTTAGACAGCCTAGCAGAATACGTGATCTAAGCCGTGACATCGACCACGAGTTGTGCCCAGAACAGCGGCCGGAGAACACTGGTTCGCTAGCGATGCTGCCTATGGTTCAACGACGCCCAGTGGAGGAGTTGCCACCGGTAAATATAATACCACCAACAGTTAGAAATGACATTTTAGCACATATACATGTTAACCTAGATTTGTTGCTTATACCTGGAATGGATACATCCAATGAGACACAGGTTTTTGACCAAAATGGGCAGCAAGTGGTGATAAGAGCTGGTGACTCAAGACTGCATAGAAGCTTAAACATTCACGAATTTCGTTGTGCGTTCTCCACGTTTAAGAATGTTATGTGTGAGATGGAACCCTATCGTCGGAAGGGGCTTGATACTTACGGCGACATGATTGACTCCATTTATCGTCAGTCCAGAGGATCTCACTTTTACGACTATCACGTGGCATTTTCCAGAATGGCAGAACAGTATGAGATACAGAAGACACCAGTAGACTGGTCTTCGTGTGATACCAAGCTATATCTCACTACCTTGGCGTGTGATACTTGTACCGATCACAGCTCCCCATTCTGTCCAATGAATACTATATTGTGCCATAGATAGCAAATTACTGTTCTTAGTACTTCTCGGTCTACTTTAGGCGCAGCCACTATATCTATCAATATCTTCCCAGAGTACACTCGTTCCTCATTTGACTCTGTCAACGTCAAAGGAAGTAGGGCGAACGGTTAGGTCACGTGATTATTCAAAAAAGTTATGACGATGTTTATAAAAATTCCTTTTGCGTCATCTGCAAAAATAAAATATTGACCTATATTAAATAATTTCAATTTTTATTTCTATGAGTTAATTGTTTTTAGTAATTTTCTGCTATCGAGTTTCGGTTTGAAATGTTTACATGAGGAGACCTAAGTACGTATTATTTTTGTAGTAAAATAGTCCCGATTAAAACTAAATTGTTTTCATGCATTATTTCAAATCTTGCAACATCTAATCTGCTGATATTCTGAAAATTATATTTACACAATAAATAAATAAGTTTTAGGCAAACATATTCCAATTTAACTGGTTTTACCAAAATCTTGTAATTGAGTAGTTAGCAGAGATATGTGTGAGTGCAAGGAACGATAACTCTGCGTGGAGATTGTATATCTATGCGTATATACATATGTGCATTTAGAAGTCACGAGTGTTCAGAGTGCTCCTTATTGTATTATGTTCAACGAACTTGAAGTACGAGTGTTCTTAGTACTTCTTAAAATGGCTGATGTTGGATATGCATACTATACAAAGTCTTCATCGCCATCAGCAGCCTGGATTCATAAACTGTCATCAGAACTACCGAGTCAAGGTACACATAGTTTAGTGAACCATAAAAGTATGAAGTACGACTTTTTCTAGTATGACTATTGTAATAGTAAATAACCATCTTATGCAATTACTTTGAAAAGACAGTATGTGTTTCAAATAAAAGAATTCCATTGCCATCAGCATCAAGGATTCATAAACTGTCATCACAACTACTGACATAATTAAGGAAACATAAAACTGTACATACTATTAATTTTCTGACGGGTATCGCACAAAGAGGAAGACATTTTAGCTGAGGATTTAATATATGAACTTCTGTCTAAGTTCGGGTAATAATCAACATGTAATCATGTAACGTTATCCATCATTTTACATTACTCATCATGTAAGGAGTTTGAACTTGTATTACAAAACTGTAGACATAACGTTGACATTTTTTTTGTGTTAACACATGATTACCATGATTACATGCCTAAACATAGTTGTATCTCACATGTACATAAGTTACAAATTTGCGGTAAATGTCTATCACCTTAACATAGTTATCCGTAGGAGAGCTCCTAATTTCTTTCACATATGGTGGCAGGCGTGGAATACCGGGCTTCAAATTCATCTATACTGTGTTATACTTATAACGTATGCATTGTTTTAATGTACACAAACTGGTGGTGGTGGGGGTTTAATAATGTTGAGGGCTGTCGCTCAGTCCACTGCTTACAACGGCTTTGCTCGTTTTAGCCGCTATATAACTCCTGTTATATATTGCAAATAGGTCCCAAATAATCAAAAAATGGAACCGATTAAGGAACACTTTTAGTTTTTTTCAGTGTCTCTAGCTCGGGTCATATTACAGCACATGATTAATATAGTCTCAATGGCCCGATTGGTTCTAGTCTTCGGTTTTTGTAACTCGATCTCGGCTTTCTCGCCCGAGCATCTACTATCTCGTACTAGCCAAAGCCACACATCAATGCTAGTACGCCTTCGACCATGACCGTCAGCACCCTATGTCTAAGTTGTTTTCACACCTACTTTCAGTTTCAACGAATTTGCCTCAGTTCGACGGAACTGCCTCGGTTCGACGTAACCGTCTCGGTAAGTTGCAAGCCTCGCTGCCTCGGTCATGGTCGCATCAGCCGTTGGTCACCAGCTTGCTAGAATGGACTGGGCCAGTCTTTGCTCTCTTTTGCCAAATAATTATGATTATATGTAAACACATTGATAATTTGCATGTTTTGTATTAAACAATTAACTTGCCATACTTTCGTTGTTATTAAGGACATACATTGTTGGACTCTTTAAACTGTAATTTAATAACGTATAAATGTATTTAAAATAAGTTATAGAAAAGACAGGTGCACACTCTGGCCATGATTTATGATTTCGATGAAGAAGATGATGGAAAACAAATAAATGGGGAGTTTACTATAGCATACTGAAATGATGACAGCGTTTGTAAGCACATTTCTCTAACTTGCACTCTGTGAAATGTAAAATTTTATGAAACTGTTGAAATAACAACCAAATTCAATCGCACGCATTCGGTTTGTTTTATTTCATTTTTTAGATATTCCGTTTTTTTGCAACAAGTTTACTTAGCTCTGTATCTGAGCAAAGTATGAAAGGAATTAAAGACATGTTATTATTATTTTGAAATACCCTTTACAACACTTCAACTTTAACTGTTAAACATTGAAAGTTGTAACCGTCAATGAAAAATAGAAATGGAAATAAACTAATCTAAACTAGACATTTACTGTACATATACGTGCCTGGTTGGATTATGTTAAGAAAAAATGATTTCAGTATCATTTCTTACAAGTAGAATGGTAGGGAAACCTGGTTATACGTAGAAAAATATACCTTTTGCTCATGACATCGGTATGATGTTATAACACGACGATTTAAGGTGATAATCAGTGGTATACTATGATAGTATATTTGTATTAACGTTGGATATATATGATAACACGTTTGTATTAACGTTGGTACGATATGATAACACGTTTGTATGAACGTTAGTACGATATGATAACACGTTTGTATGAACGTTAGTACGATATGATAACACGTTTGTTTAAACGTTAGTACGATCTGTTAACACGTTTGTATGAACGTTAGTACGATATGATAACGATATGATAACACGTTTGTATGAACGTTAGTACGATATGATAACACGTTTGTATAAACGTTAGTACGATATGATAACACGTTTGTATGAACGTTAGTACGATATGATAACACGTTTGTATGAACGTTAGTACGATATGATAACACGTTTGTATGAACGTTAGTACGATATGATAACACGTTTGTTTAAACGTTAGTACGATCTGTTAACACGTTTGTATGAACATTAGTACGATATGATAACGATATGATAACACGTTTGTATGAACGTTAGTACGATATGATAACACGTTTGTACAAACGTTAGTACGATATGATAACACGTTTGTATGAACGTTAGTACGATATGATAACACGTTTGTATGAACGTTAGTACGATATGATAACACGTTTGTATGAACGTTAGTACGATATGATAACACGTTTGTATAAACGTTAGTACGATATGATAACACGTTTGTATAAACGTTAGTACGATATGATAACCCTTTGGTTGAACGTTAGTACAATAAGATAACACGTTTGTCTGAACGTTAGTACGATATGATAACACGTTTGTATGAACGTAAGTACGATATGATAACACGTTTGTATAAACGTTAGTACGATATGATAACCCTTTGGTTGAACGTTAGTACAATAAGATAACACGTTTGTCTGAACGTTAGTACGATATGATAACACGTTTGTCTGAACGTTAGTACGATATGATTACACTTTTGTCTGAACGTTAGTACGATATGATAACACGTTTGTATGAACGTTAGTACGATATGATAACGATATGATAACACGTTAGTATGAACGTAAGTACGATATTATAACACGTTTGTATGAACGTTAGTACGATATGATAACACGTTTGTATAAACGTTAGTACGATATGATAACCCTTTGGTTGAACGTTAGTACAATAAGATAACACGTTTGTCTGAACGTTAGTACGATATGATAACACGTTTGTCTGAACGTTAGTACGATATGATTACACTTTTGTTTGAACGTTAGTACGATATGATAACACGTTTGTATGAACGTTAGTACGATATGATAACGATATGATAACACGTTAGTATGAACGTAAGTACGATATGATAACACGTTTGTATGAACGTTAGTACGATATGATAACACGTTTGTATAAACGTTAGTACGATATGATAACCCTTTGGTTGAACGTTAGTACAATAAGATAACACGTTTGTCTGAACGTTAGTACGATATGATAACACGTTTGTCTGAACGTTAGTACGATATGATTACACTTTTGTCTGAACGTTAGTACAATACGATTACACGTTTGTCTGAACGTTAGAACGTTAGTACGATATGATAACACGTTTGTATAAACGTTAGTACGATCTGTTAACACGTTTGTATGAACGTTAGTACGATATGATAACGATATGATAACACGTTAGTATGAAAGTAAGTATGATATGATAACACGTTTGTATAAACGTTAGTACGATATGATAACCCTTTGGTTGAACGTTAGTACAATACGATAACACGTTTGTATGAACGTTAGTACGATATGAAAACACGTTTGTCTGAACACACTTTTGTATGAACGTTAGAACGATATGATAACACGTTTGTATGAACGTTAGTACGATATGATAACACGTTTGTCTGAACTTAAGTATGATATGATAACACTTTTGTCTGAATGTAAGTACAATATGATAACAAGTTTGCCTGAACGTTAGTACGATATGATACCACGTTTGTATAAACGTTAGTACGATATGATAATACTTTTGTATGAACATTAGTGCGATATGATAACACGTTTGTATAAACATTAGTACGATATAACACGTTTGTATGAACGTTAGCACGATATGATAACGATATCATAACACGTTTGTATGAACGTTAGCACGATATGATAACACGTTTGTTTGAACGTTAGTACGATATTATAATGATAACAGGTTTGTATGAACGTTAGTACGATATGATAACATGTTTATATAAACGTTAGTACGATATGATAACACGTTTATATAAACGGTAGTACGATATGATAACACGTTTGTATAAACTTTAGTACGATATGATAATACTTTTGTCTGAACGTTAGTACAATACGATAACACGTTTGTCTGAACGTTAGTACGATATGATAACACGTTTGTCTGAACTTTAGTACGATATGATAACACTTTTGTCTGAACGTTAGTACGATATGATAACACGTTTGTCTGAACGTTAGTACGATATGATAACACGTTTGTCTGAACGTTAGTACGATATGATAACACGTTTGTATGAACGTAAGTACGATATGATAATACGTTTGTATACATGTTAGTACGATATGATAACACTTTTGTCTGAACGTTAGTACGATACGATAACACGTTTGTCTGAACGTTAGTACGATATGCTAACACATTTGTCTAAACGTTAGTACGATATGATAACACTTTTGTATGAACCTTAGTACGATATGATAACACGTTTGTATGAACGTTAGTACAATATGATAACACGTTGTATAAACGTTAGTACGATATAATAACACGTTTGTTTCATATAACATGTTTGTATGAACATTAGTACGGTATAGCACTTGTGTACGAACGTTAGTACAATATGATAACACGTTTGTCTGAACACATTTTTGTAAGTCCGTTAGAACGATATGATAACACGTTTGTATGAATGTTAGTACGATATGATAACACGTTTGTTTGAACGTTAGTACGATATAACATGTTTGTATGAACATTAGTACGGTATAGCACTTTTGTTTGAACGTTAGTACAATATGATAACACGTTTGTCTGAACACACTTTAGTATGAACGTTAGAACGACATGATAACACGTTTGTATGAACGTTAGTAGGATTTGATAACATGTTTGTATGAACGTTAGTACGATATGGTAACACGTTTGTATTGACGTTAGTACAATATGATAACACGTTTGTATGAACGTTAGTACAATATGATAACACGTTTGTCTGAATGTTATTACGATATAACACTTTTGTATGAACCTTAGTACGATATGATAACACTTGTGTATGAACCTTAGTACGATATGATAACACGTTTGTATGAACGTTAGTAGGATTTGATAACATGTTTGTATGAACGTTAGTACGATATGGTAACACGTTTGTATTGACGTTAGTACAATATGATAACACGTTTGTATGAACGTTAGTACAATTTGATAACACGTTTGTCTGAACGTTATTACGATATAACAATTTTGTATGAACCTTAGTACGATATGATAACACTTTTGTATGAACGTTAGTGCGATATGATAAGACGTTTGTCTGAACGTTAGTATAATATGATAACACGTTTGTATGAACATTATTACGATATGATAATATGTTTGTTTGAACGTTATTACGATATGATAACACTTTTGTATAAACGTTATTACGGTATAGCAGTTTTGTATAAACCTTAGTACGATATGATAACACGTTTGTATGAGCCTAGTACGATATGATAACAGGTTTGTTTGAACTTTTGTACGATATGAAAACAAGTTTGTATGAACCTAGTACGATATGATAACACGTGTGTATGAACGTTAGTACAATATGATAACACGTTTGTATGAACGTTAGTACAATATGGTAACACTTTTGTCTGAATGAACGTTAGTACGATATAACACGTTTGTATGAACGTTAGTACGATGTAACACGTTTGTATGTACGTTTCATATAGCAAAGTACACGAAGTTTGGTAACAGACAAAATCTACTGGTTTCCCAACTAAATAACCCCTAACCTTTTGTGTGATAAAAGGCATTTTTGAGTATTAAAGATCTGGGTTTTTTTCCAGCAATTTTCTAAAGAGGAAGGGTATATCACTTTTGTATGAACGTTAGTACGATATGATTACACTTTTGTATGAACGTTAGTACGATATGATTACACTTTTGTATGAACGTTAGTACGATATGATAACACTTTTGTATGAACGTTATTACAATATGATAACACGTTTGTTTCATATAACATGTTTGTATGAACATTAGTACGGTATAGCACTTTTGTACGAACGTTAGTACAATATGATAACACGTTTGTCTGAACGTTAGTACGATATAACACTTTTTTATGAACCTTAGTACGATACGATAACACGTTTGTCTGAACGTTAGTACGATATGCTAACACATTTGTCTGAACGTTAGTACAATACGATGACATGTTGTATGAACGTTAGTACGATATGATAACACGTTGTATAAACGTTAGTACGATATAATAACACGTTTGTTTCATATAACATGTTTGTATGAACATTAGTACAGTATAGCACTTTTGTACGAACGTTAGTACAATATGATAACACGTTTGTCTGAACACACTTTCGTAAGTCCGTTAGAACGATATGATAACACGTTTGTATGAATGTTAGTACGATATGATAACACGTTTGTTTGAACGTTAGTACGATATAACATGTTTGTATGAACATTAGTACGGTATAGCACTTTTGTTTGAACGTTAGTACAATATGATAACACGTGTGTATGAACACACTTTTGTAAGTCCGTTAGAACGATATGATAACACGTTTGTATGAACGTTAGCAGGATTTGATAACATGTTTGTATGAACGTTAATACGATATGGTAACACGTTTGTATTGACGTTAATACAATATGATAACACGTTTGTATGAACGTTAGTACAATATGATAACACGTTTGTCTGAACGTTAGTACGATATGATAACACTTTTGTATGAACCTTAGTACGATATGATAACACGTTTGTATGAACGTTAGTAGGATTTGATAACACGTTTGTATGGACGTTAGTACAATATGGTAACACGTTTGTATTGACGTTAGTACAATATGATAACACGTTTGTATGAACGTTAGTACAATATGATAAAACGTTTGTCTGAACGTTATTACGATATAACAATTGTGTATGAACCTTAGTACGATATGATAACACTTTTGAATGAACGTTAGTGCGATATGATAACACGTTTGTCTGAACGTTAGTATAATACGATAACACGTTTGTATGAACATTTTTACGATATGATAATATGTTTGTATGAACCTAGTACGATATGATAACACGTGTGTATGAACGTTAGTAGAATATGATAACACGTTTGTATGAACGTGAGTACAATATGGTATCACTTTTGTATGACCGTTAGTACGATATAACACGTTTGTATAAACGTTAGTACGATGTAACACGTTTGTATGTACGTTTCATATAGCAAAGTACACGAAGTTTGGTAACAGACAAAATCTACTGGTTTCCCAACTAAATAACCCCTAACCATTTGTGTGATAAAAGGCATTTTTGAGTATTTAAGATCTGGGTTTTTTTTCCAGCAATTTTCTAAAGAGGAAGGGTATATCACTTTTGTATGAACTTTAGTACGATAAGATTACACTTTTGTATGAACGTAAGTACGATATGATAACACTTTTGTATGAACGTTAGTACAGTATGGTAACAAGTGTATAAACATTAGTACAATATGATAACACGTTTGTCTGAACGTTAGTGCGATATAACACTTTTTTATGAACCTTAGTACGATATGATAACAATTTTGTATGAACGTTAGTACGATATGATAACACGTTTGTATTAACGTTAGTACAATATGGTAACAGGTGTGTATGAACGTTAGTACGATATGATAACACGTTTGTCTGAACGTTAGTACAATATGACAACACGTTCTATGGACGTTAGAACAATATAAACACGTTTGTATGAGCATTATTAAGATATGAATAACACTTTTGTATAATCGTTAGTACGATATGATAACGCGTTTGTATGAACGTTAGTACAATACGATAACACGTTGTATGAACGTTAGTAAGATATGATAACACGTTTGTTTAAACGTTAGTACGATATAACATGTTTGTATGAACATTAGTACGGTATAGCACTTTTGTATGAACGTTAGTACAATATGATAACACGTTTGTCTGAACACACTTTTGTATCAACACCTTGTAGATGTAGATGGAGTAAGATTCCCTCCTCTTCCTCCTTCGTTTCTTATCGGTGGTACGGGCCGTCTTCGCCTTAGTGGCGGCCTTCTTCGATCCTTTGCTTGCAACACCTTTAGCAGCCGGCATGATTAATCAGTCAGTGAATGATACCGGCAAGATACTGCATTTTATTTTATATTACAGTGTCGCTCAGTAGACCGGATTGACCTACTGGCAATTCACAATTGATTTAAACGTTTCTGATTGGCTGATGAGTTTACATCAGGAATTGTAGTAATAGAAATAGTACTTTTTATTTTTTTGGTCATATAATAATACTAATAATAATAATAATAATAATAATAATACTAATAATACTAATAATAATAATAATAATAATAATAATAATAATAATAATAATAATAATAATAATAATAATACCTTGATAACTTATATTTATTTTCAAGTTAATGTTTCTTAAACTATATCTGCCAAAGTACAGTTTAGGATAAATTAAAGATTGACAATAACATATAGTGCAGAAAAATGTTCCCTTCAAACGTGAGTTGCAACAAATATCGCACTATTTGCAATTTGCTATTTACGATTTGCAATTTGCTATTTACAAATTGCTATTTGCTTTTTGCGAGTTACACAATTTCCTATATGATATATGCTATTTCCGATTTGCAATTTGCAATTTACACATAAATTGCTATTTGCGATTTACAATTTGCTATATGCAAATAGCACATATATGCTATTTGCGATTTGCAATAATTTGCAATGAATGTATATACGTACACATACAATCACAATCATGTACTTTGCATATTGACATCGTTAAATGTTGCATTTCTTTTATACTTTTTATATCGATAAACAGAGCAAAAACGCATTTAAAAAGTAATAATAAGTCTGTGTATATGGATAATTATATGAACTATGTGTTGTGGGATTTTATTAATGTGTTTCAGGTTGGTGACAATTTAAAAGATAATTCTTTCGAGGGATTTGTGTGGCCCTAAAAAGGGCCGTTTTTCTGGTTGACAGCTGCAAAAGCTTAACCGCCGAATCCGTACAGGGTCCTGCCTTGTCTTTTCAGAGCATAGACGACGTCCATTGCTGTGACGGTCTTCCTCTTGGCGTGTTCTGTGTATGTGACGGCATCACGGATGACGTTCTCAAGGAAAACTTTCAGGACTCCACGGGTTTCTTCGTAGATGAGACCTGAAATTCTCTTGACACCACCTCGGCGAGCCAAACGGCGGATAGCTGGTTTAGTGATACCCTGGATGTTATCACGAAGAACCTTTCGGTGACGCTTCGCGCCTCCTTTACCAAGACCTTTTCCTCCTTTACCTCGTCCAGACATGTTGAGTGTTGAGATGAGAATGACAAATCTGCCAGATTTTGGTCCATATTTATGGGCACAGAAGTCAACCTTTACCTTTCTTGGTCTACTGACCTGACCTACTTGTGCTGGGGCGAATCTTTTTTAAATATTTTGGTCAAGGTCGAATTTATGAAATATGTTGGTCAAGGTCGAATTTATTAATTTTGCTCACAACGCGGACGCCGACCGGATGGAAAGCACTTTTTTAAAACGAAATAAAACAATATGTTTCTGTTCTTTTTTCTGCTAAGTCCTATGTGAAGGTGTATTTAATCACTCGTTTTCTTATCTGTTATTTGTTAGCCAAAGACTGTCTTATAGTATTATAAGAAATTGGAATCAGACGTTATGACAGCAATGACTATTAATATGTTTTATGGAGTACTTGCACTGTTAGAGCGTCTGAAAGTACGACGTAAATCTGTATATGTTGCCATATCTTGCACACAATCACACAGCGTAATGTAATACATACAATGCTTGCATCATAGATGAATATCAGGATACGTATGCTGCTCGTCTAGTATTATATAAAGTGGGTTTTGTACTATTTGAGCATATGTTTATAAGTGGGTGGGTATTTTGACTGTTTACAATTAATTATATACATTGAACGTATATATAATATATGACAAATAAATAGTAATTAAATGACAACTTTTTATGTTATTTCTTTCTAGAGATATGTGTGGCCCTAAAAAGGGCCGTTTAATGTTTTCTACTGAAAACTGCTTAAGCTCGCTCACCACGGATACGACGGGCCAACTGGATGTCCTTTGGCATGATGGTGA
>JAWPHD010014124.1:0-63493 GCA_037043455.1 Cyrtodaria siliqua
CAGTTCAATGGTATTTACTTATACAGTCCAATGGTATTTACTTCTACAGTTCAATGGTATTTCATTCTACAGTTCAATGGTATTTCATTCTACAGTTCAATGGTATTTACTTATACCAGCCAATGGTATTTACTTATACAAGTCAATGGCATTTAATTATTTATTTATACAGTTCAATGGTATTTAATTCTACAGTTCAATGGTATTTACTTATACAGTTCAATGGTATTTACTTATACAGTTCAATGGTATTTACTTATACAAGTCAATGCTATTTACTTATACAAACCAATGGTATTTATTGATATAATTCAATGATATTTACCTATACAATTCAATGGTATTTACTTATACAGTTCAATGGTATTTACATATACAGTTCAATGGTATTTACTTATAAAGTTCAATGGTATTTACTTATACAGGTTAATGGTATTTACTTATACAGTTCAATGGTATTTACTTATACAAGTCAATGGCATTTAATTATTTATTTATACAGTTCAATGGTATTTAATTCTACAGTTCAATGGTATTTACTTACAAGTTTCAATGGTATTTACTTATACAAGTCAATGATATTTACTTATACAAACCAATGGTATTTATTGATATAATTCAATGGTATTTACTTATACAATTCAATGGTATTTACTAATACAATTCAATGGTATTTACTTATACAATTCAATGGTATTTACTAATACAAGTAAATAGTATTTACTTATACAAGCCAATGGTTTTACTGATACAAGTCAATGGTATTTACTTATACAATTCAATGGTATTTTCTTATACAGTTCAATGGTATTTACTTAAACCGTTCAATGGTATTTACTTATACGTTTCAATGGTATTTACTTATACAATTCAATGGTATTTACTTATACAATCAAATGGTATTTACTTGTACAATTCAATGGTATTTTCTTGTACAGTACAATGGTATTTACTTATAAAAGTCAATGGTATTTAATTATACAGTTAAATGGTATTTACTTATACAGTTCAATGGTATTTATTTACACAGTTCAATGGTATTTACTTATACAGTTCAATGGAATTTACTTATACAAGTCAATGATATTTATTTATACAGTGGTATTTACTTATACAAGTCAATGGTATTTACTTATACAAGTCAATGGTATTTACTTATACAAGTCAATGGTATTTACTTAAACAAGTCAATGGTATTTACTTATACAGTTCAATGGTATTTACTTATACAGTTCAATGGTATTTACTTATACAGTTCAATGGTATTTACTTATACAGTTCAATGATATTTACTTATACAGTCCAATGGTATTTACTTATACAAGTCAATTGTATTTACTTATACAAGTCAATGGTATTTACTTATACAAGTCAATGGTATTTACTTATACAGTTCAATGGTATTTACTTATAGTTCAATGGTATTTACTTATACAGTTCAATGGTATTTACTTATACAGTTCACTGGTATTTACTTATACAGTTCAATGGTATTTACTTATACAAGTCAATGGTATTTAATTATACAGTTGAATGGTATTTACTTATAGTGTTCAATCATATTTACTTATACAAGTTTATGGTATTTACTGATACAGTTCAATGGTATTTACTTATACATTTAAATGGTATTTACTTTTACAATTCAATGGTATTTACTGATACAGTTCAATGGTATTTACTTATACAGTTCAATGGTATTTACTTATACAGTTCAATGGTATTTACTTATACAAGTCAATGGCATTTAATTATTTATTTATACAGTTCAATGGTATTTAATTCTACAGTTCAATGGTATTTACTTATAAGTTTCAATGGTATTTACTTATACAAGTCAATGATATTTACTTATACAAACCAATGGTATTTATTGATATAATTCAATGGTATTTACTTATACAATTCAATGGTATTTACTAATACAATTCAATGGTATTTACTAATACAATTCAATGGTATTTACTTATACAATTCAATGGTATTTACTAATACAAGTAAATAGTATTTACTTATACAAGCCAATGGTATTTACTGATACAAGTCAATGGTATTTACTTATACAATTCAATGGTATTTTCTTATACAGTTCAATGGTATTAACTTAAACCGTTCAATGGTATTTACTTATACGGTTCAATGGTATTTACTTATAAAAGTCAATGGTATTTAATTATACAGTTAAATGGTATTTACTTATACAGTTCAATGGTATTTATTTACACAGTTCAATGGTATTTACTTATACAGTTCAATGGTATTTACTTATACAAGTCAATGATATTTATTTATACAGTGGTATTTACTGATAACAGTCAATGGTATTTACTTATACAAGTCAATGGTATTTACTTATACAGTTCAATGGTATTTACTTATATACAGTTCAATGATATTTACTTATACAGACCCAGTTGCGTTCAAGTACCAAAAAGAAATGCAGAACGAACGCTGAATGAACGGAAAATGAACAAAGAATGAACGCAGAACGAACGCAGAATGAACGTGCAAGATCTATATTTTAAAAATGCATTTCGTTCTTTGCGTTCGTTTCGTTCATTTTCAGCGTTCAGCGTTTTAAAAAACGAACGATGAATGCATTTTTTAAAATGCTAAACGCTGAAAACGAACGGAACGAACGATGAGTGCATTTTTTAAAACGCTAAACGCTTAAAACGAACGGAACGAACGAAACGAACGCAAATGCATTTCGCCATTTCGGATAACTTTCAATATTATCCTTTTGAGTACATAATTGAAGTCTCGATTTAAACGAAGTTAGTTTTGCAGTAACCTAATATAAAGAAATACACTGTGTAAATGGTGTTTTTTTAAAGGGAGTACATCAGGATTTTTCTAGAAATATCTTAAATTATAAAAATGTTCCAATTCATGATAAAACACTTATATTCATCAAAATATGATGTTCGAACCATATTGCTAAGGTTTAAACTTTGAATACACCATATAGCTAGGACAGAATTGGGCATAAAATGCTGAAATTAACCCTGGTGCGTCACCTAGGATAGCACGTATTACTGTACAGAATTAATTTCCTTGTAACTAAGGGGTCATTTTTAGCATCATTCATTATGTTTAGGCGCTTTAAAATAGAAAATATCATTATTTGTCAATTTTAAGTCGGACCCCTAGACCCCTTTGAAAAGCCTGATGTACTCCCTTTAAGCACGATTACACACTTTCATTTTTACCGATTTAAGATAGGAAATGTATTTTTTGTGTAGCACACATTTTATATTATTTCATTATAAAACTGAAATAATGTTGGTAAAATCAGACGGCATATTTTTATATAGTGTTATGTATGTTAAATTTTTGATGAAAATAACATAAACGAGGAAGAAAACAGAACCATCAATGTGCACCATCAAATGATGTCAACCAAAGGATACATTCTTCAATATGATCACAAACATTAATCGCCGACTCGTAAGAACCGCATGGGTGGATACCATGCGTAGATTAATCGTCAGAAATGCTGCGATTGGTAAACGCTGAACGAACGAACGCAAATGCATTTTCTCCGTTTGTGTATTTAAACGCACACATTATGTTGCGTTCGTTCCGTGCATTTAAATGAATGCAAAGTTTCGTTTGTAAACGCTGAATGCATTCAAAAACGCAAATGATTTGCATTTTAAAAAATGCATTTCATAAAAATGAAATGCAAACGGAATGCAAACGGAGCGCAAACAGAACGCAAACGAAACGCAAACGGAATGCATTTTTGGGGTACTTGAATGCAACTGGGTCTGTACAGTCCAATGGTATTTATTGATACAATTCAATGGTATTTACTTATACAGTTCAATGGTATTTACTTATACAGTTCAATGGTATTTACTTATACAGTTCAATGGTATTTACTTATACAGTTCAATGGTATTTACTTATACAAGTCAATGGTATTTAATTCTACAGTTCAATGGTATTTACTTATAAGTTTCAATGGTATTTACTTATACAAGTCAATGATATTTACTTATACAAACCAATGGTATTTATTGATATAATTCAATGGTATTTACTTATACAATTCAATGGTATTTACTAATACAATTCAATGGTATTTACTTATACAATTCAATGGTATTTACTAATACAAGTAAATAGTATTTACTTATACAAGCCAATGGTATTTACTGATACAAGTCAATGGTATTTACTTATACAATTCAATGGTATTTTCTTATACAGTTCAATGGTATTAACTTAAACCGTTCAATGGTATTTACTTATACGGTTCAATGGTATTTACTTATAAAAGTCAATGGTATTTAATTATACAGTTAAATGGTATTTACTTATACAGTTCAATGGTATTTATTTACACAGTTCAATGGTATTTACTTATACAGTTCAATGGTATTTACTTATACAAGTCAATGATATTTATTTATACAGTGGTATTTACTGATACGAGTCAATGGTATTTACTTATACAAGTCAATGGTATTTACTTATACAGTTCAATGGTATTTACTTATATACAGTTCAATGATATTTACTTATACAGACCCAGTTGCGTTCAAGTACCCCAAAGAAATGCAGAACGATCGCTGAAGGAACGGAAAATGAACAAAGAATGAACGCAGAACGAACGCAGAATGAACGTGCACGATCTATATTTTAAAAGTGCATTTCGTTCTTTGCGTTCGTTTCGTTCATTTTCAGCGTTCAGCGTTTTAAAAAACGAACGTTGAATGCATTTTTTAAAACGCTAAACGCTGAAAATGAACGGAACGAACGATGAGTGCATTTTTTAAAACGCTAAACGCTTAAAACGAACGGAACGAACGAAACGAACGCAAATGCATTTCGCCATTTCGGATAACTTTCAATATTATCCTTTTGAGTACATAATTGAAGTTTCGATTTAAACGAAGTTAGTTTTGCAGTAACCTAATATAAAGAAATACACTGTGTAAATGGTGTTTTTTTAAGCACGATTACACACTTTCATTTTTACCGATTTAAGATAGGAAATGTTTTTTTTGTGTAGCACACATTTTATATGATTTCATTATAAAACTGAAATAATGTTGGTAAAATCAGACGGCATATTTTTATATAGTGTTATGTATGTTAAATTTTTGATGAAAATAACATAAACGAGGAAGAAAACAGAACCATAAATGTGCACCATCAAATGATGTCAACCAAAGGATACATTCTTCAATATGATCACAAACATTAATCGCCGACTCGTAAGAACCGCATGGGTGGATACCATGCGTAGATTAATCGTCAGAAATGCTGCGATTGGTAAACGCTGAACGAACGAACGCAAATGCATTTTCTCCGTTTGTGCATTTAAACGCACACATTATGTTGCGTTCGTTCCGTGCATTTAAATGAATGCAAAGTTTCGTTTGTAAACGCTGAATGCATTCAAAAACGCAAATGATTTGCAAACGGAATGCAAACGGAGCGCAAACGGAACGCAAACGAAACGCAAACGGAATGCATTTTTGGGGTACTTGAATGCAACTGGGTCTGTACAGTCCAATGGTATTTATTGATACAATTCAATGGTATTTACTTATACAGTTCAATGGTATTTACTTATACAGTTCAATGGTATTTACTTATATAAGTCAATGGTATTTACTTATACAAGTCAATGGTATTTACTGATACAGTTCAATGGTATTTACTTATACAAGTCAATGGTATTTACTTATACAAGTCAATGGTATTTAATTATACAGTTGAATGGTATTTACTTATAGTGTTCAATCATATTTACTTATACAAGTCAATGGTATTTACTGATACAGTTCAATGGTATTTACTTATAAAAGTCAATGGTATTTAATTATACAGTTCAATGGTATTTATTTACACAGTTCAATGGTATTTACTGATACAGTTCAATGGTATTTACTTATAAAAGTCAATGGTATTTAATTATACAGTTCAATGGTATTTATTTACACAGTTCAATGGTATTTACTTATACAGTTCAATGGTATTTACTTATACAAGTCAATGATATTTATTTATACAGTGGTATTTACTTATACGAGTCAATGGTATTTACTTATACAAGTCAATGGTATTTACTTATACAGTTCAATGGTATTTACTTATACAGTTCAATGGTATTTACTTATACAGTTCAATGGTATTTACTTATACAGTTCAATGGTATTTACTTATACAGTTCAATGATATTTACTTATACAGTCCAATGGTATTTACTTATACAAGTCAATGGTATTTACTTATACAGTTCAATGGTATTTACTTATACAGTTCAATGGTATTTACTTATACAGTTCAATGGTATTTACTTATACAGTTCAATGGTATTTACTTATACAGTTCAATGGTATTTACTTATACAGTTCAATGGTATTTACTTATATAAAGTTCAATGATATTTACTTATACAGTCCAATGGTATTTATTGATACAATTCAATGGTATTTACTTATACAGTTCAATGGTATTTACTTATACAGTTCAATGGTATTTACTTATATAGTTCAATGGTATTTACTTATACAAGTCAAT
Organism: Cyrtodaria siliqua; assembly: GCA_037043455.1. NCBI lineage: Eukaryota > Metazoa > Mollusca > Bivalvia > Adapedonta > Hiatellidae > Cyrtodaria > Cyrtodaria siliqua. Next base: position 6,541 of record JAWPHD010014124.1, read on the forward strand.
GGTATTTACTTATACAAGTCAATGGTATTTACCTATACAAGTCAATGGTATTTTCTGATACAGTTCAATGGTATTTACTTATACAGTTCAATTGTATTTACTTATACAAGTCAATGGTATTTACTTATACAAGTCAATGGTATTTAATTATACAGTTGAATGGTATTTACTTATAGTGTTCAATCATATTTACTTATACAAGTCAATGGTATTTACTGATACAGTTCAATGGTATTTACTTTTACAGTTCAATGGTATTTACTTATACAGTGGTATTTACTGATTCAATTCAATGGTAGTTACTTTATAATTCAATGGTATTTACGGATACAATTCAATGGTATTTACTTATACAGTTCAATGGTATTTACTTATACAGTCCAATGGTATTTACTTATACAAGTCAATGGTATTTAATTATACAGTTCAATGGTATTTACTTATACAATGGTATTTACTGATTCAATTCAATGGTTGTTACTTTATAATTCAATGGTATTTACGGATACAATTCAATTGTATTTACTTATACAGTTCAATGGTATTTACTTATACAGTTCAATGGTATTTACTGATACAAGTCAATGGTATTTACTTATACAGTTCAATGGTATTTACTGATTCATTTCAATGGTAGTGACATTTACAATTCAATGGTATTTACTGATACAATTCAATGGTATTTGATGCTACAGTTCAATGGTTTTTAATTCTACAGTTTAGTGGTATATACTTCTCCAGTTGAATGGTATTTGATTCTACAGTTCAATGGTATTTAATTCTACAGTTCACAGGTATTTAGTTATATGGTTCAATGGTATTTATTTATACAAGCCAATGGTATTTACTTATACAAGAAAATGGTATTTACATATACATGCCAATGGTATTTACAGATACAAGTCAATGGTATTTACCGATACAATTCAATGATATTTACTTATACAGTTCATTGGTATTTACTTATACGGTTCAATGGTATTTACTTATACGGTTCAATGGTATTTACTTATACAAGTCAATGGTATTTACTTATTTATACAGTTCAATGGCATTTACTTTTACAGTTCAGTGGTATTTACCTATACAATTCAATAGTATTTACTTCAAACAGTTCAATGGTATTTACTTATACAATTCAATGGTATTTACTAATACAATTCAATGGTATTTACTTATACAATTCAATGGTATTTACTGATACAAGTAAACAATATTTCCTTATACAAGCCAATGGTATTTACTGATACAAGTCAATGGTATTTACTTATACAATTCAATGGTATTTTCTTATACAGTTCAATGGTATTTACTTAAACCGTTCAATGGTATTTACTTGTACGGTTCAATGGTATTTACTTGTACAATTCAATGGTATTTACTTGTACAATTCAATGGTATTTACTTGTACAATTCAATGGTATTTACTTGTACAATTCAATGGTATTTACTTGTACAGTACAATGGTATTTACTTATACAGTTCAATGGTATTTACTTATAAAAGTCAATGGTATTTAATTATACAGTTAAATGGTATTTACTTATACAGTTCAATGGTATTTACTTATAAAAGTCAATGGTATTTAATTATACAGTTAAATGGTATTTACTTATACAAGTCAATGGTATTTACTTATACAGTTCAATGGTATTTACTTGTACAGTTCAATGGTATTTACTTGTACAGTTCAATGGTATTTACTTGTACAGTTCAATGGTATTTACTTATACAGTTCAATGCTATTTACTTATACAGTCCAATGGTATTTACTTATACAAGTCAATGGTATTTACTTATACAGTTCAATGGTATTTACTTATACAGTTCAATGGTATTTACTTATACAGTTCAATGGTATTTACTTATACAAGTCAATGGTATTTAATTATACAGTTGAATGGTATTTACTTATAGTGTTCAATCATATTTACTTATACAAGTTTATGGTATTTACTGATACAGTTCAATGGTATTTACTTATACATTTAAATGGTATTTACTTTTACAATTCAATGGTATTTACTGATACAGTTCAATGGTATTTACTTATACAGTTCAATGGTATTTACTTATACAGTTCAATGGTATTTACTTATACAAGTCAATGGCATTTAATTATTTATTTATACAGTTCAATGGTATTTAATTCTACAGTTCAATGGTATTTACTTATAAGTTTCAATGGTATTTACTTATACAAGTCAATGATATTTACTTATACAAACCAATGGTATTTATTGATATAATTCAATGGTATTTACTTATACAATTCAATGGTATTTACTAATACAATTCAATGGTATTTACTTATACAATTCAATGGTATTTACTAATACAAGTAAATAGTATTTACTTATACAAGCCAATGGTATTTACTGATACAAGTCAATGGTATTTACTTATACAATTCAATGGTATTTTCTTATACAGTTCAATGGTATTAACTTAAACCGTTCAATGGTATTTACTTATATGGTTCAATGGTATTTACTTATAAAAGTCAATGGTATTTAATTATACAGTTAAATGGTATTTACTTATACAGTTCAATGGTATTTATTTACACAGTTCAATGGTATTTACTTATACAGTTCAATGGTATTTACTTATACAAGTCAATGATATTTATTTATACAGTGGTATTTACTGATACGAGTCAATGGTATTTACTTATACAAGTCAATGGTATTTACTTATACAGTTCAATGGTATTTACTTATATACAGTTCAATGATATTTACTTATACAGACCCAGTTGCGTTCAAGTACCCCAAAGAAATGCAGAACGAACGCTGAATGAACGGAAAATGAACAAAGAATGAACGCAGAACGAACGCAGAATGAACGTGCACGATCTACATTTTAAAAATGCATTTCGTTCTTTGCGTTCGTTTCGTTCATTTTCAGCGTTCAGCGTTTTAAAAAACGAACGTTGAATGCATTTTTTAAAACGCTAAACGCTGAAAACGAACGGAACAAACGATGAGTGCATTTTTTAAAACGCTAAACGCTTAAAACGAACGGAACGAACGAAACGAACGCAAATGCATTTCGCCATTTCGGATAACTTTCAATATTATCCTTTTGAGTACATAATTGAAGTCTCGATTTAAACGAAGTTAGTTTTGCAGTAACCTAATATAAAGAAATACACTGTGTAAATGGTGTTTTTTTAAGCACGATTACACACTTTCATTTTTACCGATTTAAGATAGGAAATGTATTTTTTGTGTAGCACACATTTTATATGATTTCATTATAAAACTGAAATAATGTTGGTAAAATCAGACGGCATATTTTTATATAGTGTTATGTTAAATTTTTGATGAAAATAACATAAACGGGGAAGAAAACAGAACCATAAATGTGCACCATCAAATGATGTCAACCAAAGGATACATTCTTCAATATGATCACAAACATTAATCGCCGACTCGTAAGAACCGCATGGGTGGATACCATGCGTAGATTAATCGTCAGAAATGCTGCGATTGGTAAACGCTGAACGAACGAACGCAAATGCATTTTCTCCGTTTGTGCATTTAAACGCACACATTATGTTGCGTTCGTTCCGTGCATTTAAATGAATGCAAAGTTTCGTTTGTAAACGCTGAATGCATTCAAAAACGAAAATGATTTGCAAATGGAGCGCAAACGGAACGCAAACGAAACGCAAACGGAATGCATTTTTGGGGTACTTGAATGCAACTGGGTCTGTACAGTCCAATGGTATTTATTGATACAATTCAATGGTATTTACTTATACAGTTCAATGGTATTTACTTATACAGTTCAATGGTATTTACTTATACAAGTCAATGGTATTTACTTATACAAGTCAATGGTATTTACTGATACAGTTCAATGGTATTTACTTATACAGTTCAATGGTATTTATTTATACAAGTCAATGGTATTTACTTATACAAGTCAATGGTATTTAATTATACAGTTGAATGGTATTTACTTATAGTGTTCAATCATATTTACTTATACAAGTCAATGGTATTTACTGATACAGTTCAATGGTATTTACTTATAAAAGTCAATGGTATTTAATTATACAGTTCAATGGTATTTATTTACACAGTTCAATGGTATTTACTGATACAGTTCAATGGTATTTACTTATAAAAGTCAATGGTATTTACTGATACAGTTCAATGGTATTTACTTATACAATTAAATGGTATTTACTTTTACAATTCAATGGTATTTACTGATACAGTTCAATGGTATTTACTTTTACAGTTCAATGGTATTTACTTATACAGTGGTATTTACTGATTCAATTCAATGGTAGTTACTTTATAATTCAATGGTATTTACGGATACAATTCAATGGTATTTACTTATACAGTTCAATGGTATTTACTTATACAGTCCAATGGTATTTACTTATACAAGTCAATGGTATTTAATTATACAGTTCAATGGTATTTACTTATACAATGGTATTTACTGATTCAATTCAATGGTAGTTACTTTATAATTCAATGGTATTTACGGATACAATTCAATGGTATTTACTTATACAGTTCAATGGTATTTACTTATACAGTTCAATGGTATTTACTGATACAAGTCAATGGTATTTACTTATACAGTTCAATGGTATTTACTGATTCATTTCAATGGTAGTGACATTTACAATTCAATGGTATTTGATGCTACAGTTCAATGGTTTTTAATTCTACAGTTTAGTGGTATATACTTCTCCAGTTCAATGGTATTTGATTCTACAGTTCACAGGTATTTAGTTATATGGTTCAATGGTATTTATTTATACAAGCCAATGGTATTTAGTTATACAAGAAAATGGTATTTACATATACATGCCAATGGTATTTACAGATACAAGTCAATGGTATTTACTGATACAATTCAATGATATTTACTTATACAGTTCAATGGTATTTACTTATATGGTTCAATGGTATTTACTTATAGGGTTCAATGGTATTTACTTATACAAGTCAATGGTATTTACTTATTTATACAGTTCAATGGCATTTACTTTTACAGTTCAGTGGTATTTACCTATACAATTCAATAGTATTTACTTCAAACAGTTCAATGGTATTTACATATACAGTTCAATGGTATTTACTTATACAGTGCAATGGTATTTACTTATACAGTGGTATTTACTTATACAATTCAATGGTATTTACTTATACAGTTCAATGATATTTACTTATACAGTTCAATGGTATTTACTTATACAGTTCAATGGTATTTACTTCTACAGTTCAATGGTATTTACTTCTACATTTCCTAGGTATTTACTTCTACAGTTCAATGGTATTTACTTCTACATTTCCGTGGTATTTACTTCTACAGTTCAATGGTATTTACCTATGCAATTCAATGGTATTTACTTATACAGTTCAATGCTATTTACATATACAGTTCAATGGTATTTACTTATACAGTTCAATGGTATTTACTTATACAGTGGTATTTACTTATACAAGTCAATGGTATTTAATTATTTATTTATACAGTTCAATGGTATTTAATTCTACAGTTAAATGGTAATTACTTATTTATTTATACAGTTCAATGGCATTGACTTATACAGTTCAATGGTATTTAATTATTTATTTATACAGTTCAATGGTATTTAATTCTACAGTTCAATGGTATTTACTTATACAAGTCAATGATATTTACTTATACGGTTCAATGGTATTTGCTTATACAAGTCAATGGTATTTACTTATACAGTTCAATGGTATTCAATGGTATTTACTTATACAATTCAATGGTATTTACTTATACAATTCAATGGTATTTACTAATACAATTCAATGGTATTTACTTATGCAATTCAATGGTATTTACTAATACAAGTAAATAGTATTTACTTATACAAGCCAATGGTATTTACTGATACAAGTCAATGGTATTTACTTATACAATTCAATGGTATTTTCATATACAGTTCAATGGTATTTACTTAAACCGTGCAATGGTAGTTACTTATATGGTTCAATGGTATTTACTTATATGGTTCAATGGTATTTACTTATACAATTCAATGGTATTTTCTTGTACAGTACAATGGTATTTACTTATACAGTTCAATGGTATTTACTTTTAAAAGTCAATGGTATTTAATTATACAGTTAAATGGTATTTACTTATACAGTTCAATGGTATTTATTTACACAGTTCAATGGTATTTACTTATACAGTTTAATGGTATTTACTTATACAAGTCAATGATATTTATTTATACAGTGGTATTTACTTATACGAGTCAATGGTATTTACTTATACAAGTCAATGGTATTTACTTATACAGTCCAATGGTATTTACTTATACAGTTCAATGGTATTTACTTATACAGTTCAATGGTATTTACTTATACAGTTCAATGGTATTTACTTATACAGTTCAATGGTATTTACTTATACAGTTCAATGGTATTTACTTATACAGTGGTATTTACTTATACAAGTCAATGGTATTTAATTATTTATTTATACAGTTCAATGGTATTTAATTCTACAGTTCATTGGTATTTACTTATACAAACCAATGGTATTTATTGATATAATTCAATGGCATTTACTTATACAATTCAATGGTATTTACTTATACAAGTCAATGGTATTTACTTATACAGTTCAATGGTATTTACTTAAACCGTTTAATGGTATTTATTTATACGGTTCAATGGTATTTACTTATACAATTTAATGGTATTTACTTATACAATTCAATGGTATTTACTTATACAATTCAATGGTATTTACTTATACAATTCAATGGTATTTACTTATACAATTCAATGGTATTTACTTGTACAATTCAATGGTATTTTCTTATACAGTACAATGGTATTTACTTATAAAAGTCAATGGTATTTAATTATACAGTTCAATGTTATTTACTTATACAGTTCAATGGTATTTATCTGCAATTCAGGGTGAGAAGGTTCTAGGACCATTTTCCATATTTTATCTCGATGTACATGGAAGATGAGCCTTGCGTGTTCATGCCTTTAGGCGCCATACAACCTTTTCATGTGTTGGTGCACCTTAAAACCTCAATTCAATTCAATGGTATTTACTTATACAGTTCAATGGTATTTACTTATACAAGTCAATGGTATTTATTTATACAGTGGTATTTACTTATACGTGTCAATGGTATTTACTTGTACAGTTCAGTGGTATTTACTTATACAGTTCAATGGTATTTACTTATACAGTTCAATGATATTTACTTATACAGTCCAATGGTATTTACTTCTACAGTTCAATGGTATTAGATTCTACAGTTCAATGGTATTTACTTATACAAGCCAATGGTATTTACTTATACAAGTCAATGGTACTTACTTATACAATTCAATGGTATTTACTTTTTCAGTTCAATGGTATTTACTTTTACAGTTCAATGGTATTTACTTATACAGTTCAATGGTATTTACTTATACAAGTCAATGGTATTTACTTATTTATTTATACAGTTCAATGGTATTTAATTCTACAGTTCAATGGTATTTACTAATACAATTCAATGGTATTTACTGATACAATTCAATGGTATTGACTAATACAAGTAAATAGTATTTACTTATACAAGCCAATGGTATTTACTTATACAAGTCAATGGTATTTACTCATACAATTCAATGGTATTTCCTTATACAGTTCAATGGTATTTACTTAAACCGTTCAATGGTATTTACTTATAAAAGTCAATGGTATTTAATTATACAGTTATATGGTATTTACTTATACAAGTCGATGGTATTTACTTATACAATTCAATGGTATTTTCTTATACAGTTCAATGGTATTTACTTAAACCGTTCAATAGTATTTACTTATAAAAGTCAATGTTATTTAATTATACAGTTAAATGGTATTTACTTATACAAGCCAATGGTATTTACTGATAGAAGTCAATGGTACTTACTTATACAATTCAATGGTATTTACTTATACAGTTCAATGGTATTTATTTACACAGTTCAATGGTATTTACTTATACAGTTCAATGGTATTTACTTATACAGTTCAATGGTATTTACTTATACAGTTCAATGGTATTTACTGATACAGTTCAATGATATTTACTTATACAGTCCAATGGTATTTACTTATACAAGTCAATGGTATTTATTTATACAATGGTATTTACTTATACGAGTCAATGGTATTTACTTATTCAGTTCAATGGTATTTACTTATACAGTTCAATGGTATTTACTGATACAGTTCAATGATATTTACTTATACAGTCCAATGGTATTTACTTATACAAGTCAATGGTATTTATTTATACAATGGTATTTACTTATACGAGTCAATGGTATTTACTTATTCAGTTCAATGGTATTTACTTATACAGTTCAATGGTATTTACTTATACAGTTCAATGGTATTTACTTATACAGTTCAATGGTATTTACTTATACAGTTCAATGGTATTTACTTATACAGTTCAATGGTATTTACTTATACAGTTCAATGGTATTTACTTATACAGTTCAATGGTATTTACTGATACAGTTCAATGGTATTTACTTATACAGTGGTATTTACTGATTCAATTCTATGGTAGTTACTTTTACAATTCAATGGTATTTACTGATACAATTCAATGGTATTTACTTATACAGTTCAATGGTATTTACTGATACAGTTCAATGGTATTTACTTATACAGTGGTATTTACTGATTCAATTCAATGGTAGTTACATTTACAATTCAATGGTATTTACTGATACAATTCAATGGTATTTACTTATACAGTTCAATGGTATTTACTTATACAGTTCAATGGTATTTACTTATACAGTGGTATTTACTGATTCAATTCTATGGTAGTTACTTTTACAATTCAATGGTATTTACTGATACAATTCAATGGTATTTACTTATACAGTTCAATGGTATTTACTGATACAGTTCAATGGTATTTACTTATACAATGGTATTTACTGATTCAATTCAATGGTAGTTACATTTACAATTCAATGGTATTTACTGATACAAGTCAATGATTAATTATACAGTTCAATGGTATTTACATATACAGTCCAATGGTATTTACTTATACAGTGGTATTTACTGATTCAATTCTATGCTAGTTACTTTTACAATTCAATGGTATTTACTGATACAATTCAATGGTATTTACTTATACAGTTTAATGGTATTTACTGATACAGTTCAATGGTATTTACTTATACAGTTCAATGGTATTTACTTATACAGTTCGATGGTATTCACTTATACAAGTCAATGGTATTTACTTATTTATTTATACAGTTCAATGGCATTTACTTATACAGTTCAATGGTATTTAATTATTTATTTATACAGTTCAATGGTATTTACTTATACAAGTCAATGATATTTATTTATACAGTTCAATGGTATTTACTTAAACCGTGCAATGGTATTTTCTTATACGGTTCAATGGTATTTATTTATACAGTGGTATTTACTTATACGAGTCAATGGTATTTACTTATACAAGTCAATGGTATTTACTTATACAGTTCAATGGTATTTACATATTTATTTATACAGTTCAATGGCATTTACTTATACAGTTCAATGGTATTTAATTATTTATTTATACAGTTCAATGGTATTTAATTCTACAGTTCAATGGTATTTACTTATAAGTTTCAATGGTATTTTCTTATACAAACCAATGGTATTTATTGATATAATTCAATGGTATTTACCTATACAATTCAATAGTATTTACTTATACAGTTCAATGGTATTTACATATACAGTTCAATGGTATTTACTTATTCAATTCAATGGTATTTACTTATTCAATTCAATGGTATTTACTTATACAGTTTTATGGTATTTACTTATACAGTTCGATGGTATTCACTTATACAAGTCAATGGTATTTACTTATTTATTTATACAGTTCAATGGCATTTACTTATACAGTTCAATGGTATTTAATTATACAGTTCAATGGTATTTATTTATACAAGTCAATGGTATTTACTGATACAATTCAATGGTATTTACTTATACAGTTCAATGGTATTTACTTATAAAGTTCAATGGTATTTACTTATACAGTTCAATGGTATTTACTTAAACAGTTCAATGATATATACTTACGCAGTCCAATGGTATTTACTTATACAAGTCAATGGTATTTAATTATACAGTTCAATGGTATTTCCTTATACAGTGCAATGGTATTTACTTGTACAGTTGTATTTACTGATTCAATTCAATGGTAGTTACTTTTACAATTCAATGGTATTTACCGATACAATTCAATGGTATTTGATTCTACAGTTCAATGGTATTTAATTCTACAGTTTAGTGGTATTTACTTCTACAGTTCAATGGTATTTGATTCTACAGTTCAGTGCTATTTATTTCTACAGTTCAATGGTATTTACATATACAGTTCAATGGTATTTACTTATACAGTGCAATGGTATTTACTTATACAGTGGTATTTACTTATACAATTCAATGGTATTGACGTATACAATTCAATGGTATTTAATTCTACAGTTCATTGGTATTTACTTATACAAACCAATGGTATTTATTGATATAATTCAATGGCATTTACTTATACAATTCAATGGTATTTACTTATACAAGTCAATGGTATTTACTTATACAGTTCAATGGTATTTACTTAAACCGTTTAATGGTATTTATTTATACGGCTCAATGGTATTTACTTATACAATTCAATGGTATTTACTTATACAATTCAATGGTATTTACTTATACAATTCAATGGTATTTACTTATACAATTCAATGGTATTTACTTATACAATTCAATGGTATTTACTTATACAATTCAATGGTATTTACTTATACAATTCAATGGTATTTACTTGTACAATTCAATGGTATTTTCTTATACAGTACAATGGTATTTACTTATAAAAGTCAATGGTATTTAATTATACAGTTCAATGTTATTTACTTATACAGTTCAATGGTATTTATCTGCAATTCAGGGTGAGAAGGTTCTAGGACCATTTTCCATATTTTATCTCGATGTAGATGGAAGATGAGCCTTGCATGTTCATGCCTTTAGGCGCCATACAACCTTTTCATGTGTTGGTGCACCTTATTTACTTGTACAAGTCAATGGTATTTACTTATACAAGTCAAAGGTATTTAATTATACAGTTGAATGGTATTTACTTATAGTGTTCAATCATATTTACTTATACAAGTCAATGGTATTTACTTATACAGTTCAATGGTATTTACTTATACAGTTCAATGGTATTTACTTATACAGTTCAATGGTATTTACTTATATAGTTCAATGGTATTTACTTATACAAGTCAATGGTATTTACTTATACAAGTCAATGGTATTTACTTATACAAGTCAATGGTATTTACTTATACAAGTCAATGGTATTTTCTGATACAGTTCAATGGTATTTACATATACAGTTCAATGGTATTTACTTATACAAGTCAATGGTATTTACTGATACAGTTCAATGGTATTTACTTATACAATTAAATGGTATTTACTTTTACAATTCAATGGTATTTACTGATACAGTTCAATGGTATTTACTTTTACATTTCAATGGTATTTACTTATACAGTTCAATGGCATTTACTTATACAAGTCAATGGTATTGAATTTTAGTTCAATGGTATTTACTTATACAATTCAATGGTATTTACTGATACAATTCAATGGCATTTACTTATACAATTCAATGGTATTTACTTATACAGTTCAATGGTATTTACTAATACAGTTCAATGGTATTTACTTACACAGTTCAATGGTATTTCCATATACAGTTCAATGGTATTTATTTATATAAGTCCATGGTATTTAATTATTTACTGACTGCCACCCAAGGGTATTGACCGCTGCATGCCACCCAATGGTACTGACCGCTGCCTGCCACCCAATGGTACCGACCGCTGCCTGATACCAAAGAGTATTGACCGCTGACTGCCACCTAATGGTATTGACCGCTAACTGTCACCCAAGGGTACTGACCGCTGCATGCCACCAAATGGTACTGACCGCTGCCTGCCACCCAATGGTACTGACCGCTGCCTGCCACCCATTGGTATTGACCGCTGACTGCCACCAAATGGTATTGACCTCTGACTGCCACCCAAGGGTATTGACCGCTGACTGCCACCCAATGGTATTGACCGCTGCCTGCCACCCAAGGGTATTGACTGCTGCCTGCCACCCAATGGTATTGACCGCTGCCTGCCACCCAATCATATTGACCGCTGCCTGCCACCCAATGGTATTGACCACTGCCTGCCACCCAAGGGTATTGACCGCTGCCTGCCACTCAATGGTATTGACCGCTGCCTGCGCTCCAATGGTATTGACCGCTGACTGCCACCCAAGGGTATTTACCGCTGACTGCCATTTAAGGGTATTGACCGCTGACTGCCACCCACGGGTATTGACCGCTGCCTGCCACCCACGGGTATTGACCGCTGCTGCCACCCAATGGTATTGACCACTGCCTGCCACCCAAGGGTATTGACCGCTGCCTGCCGCCTAAGGGTATTGACCGCTGCCTGCGACTCAATGGTATTGACCGTTGCCTGCCACCCAATGGTATTGACCGCTGCCTGCCACCCAAGGGTATTGACCGCTGAGTGCCACCCAAGGGTATTGACCACTGCCTGCCACACAATGGTACTGACCACTGCCTGCCACTCAATGGTATTGACCACTACCTGCGATCCAATGGTATTGACCTCTGACTGCCACCCAAGGGTATTGACCGCTGCCTGCCACCCAATGGTATTGACCGCTGCTGCCACCCAATGGGATTGACCGCTGCCTGCCACCCAAGGGTATCGACCGCTGCTGCCACCCAATGGTATTGACCGCTGCCTGCCGCCCAATGGTATCGACCGCTGCTGCCACCCAATGGTATTGACCGCTGCCTGCCACCCAAGGGTATTGACCGCTGCCTGCCACCCAAGGGTATTGACCGCTGCCTGCGACTCAATGGTATTGACCGCTGCCACTCAATGGTACTGACCGCTGCCTGCCACCCAATGGTATTGACCACTGCCTGCCACACAATGGTACTGACCGCTGCCTGCCACCCAATGGTACTGACTGCTGCCTGCCACTCAATGGTATTGACCGCTGACTGCCACCCAAGGGTATTGCCGCTGCCTGCCACCCAAGGGTATTTACTTTTACATTTCAATGGCATTTACTTATACAAGTCAATGGTATTGAATTTTAGTTCAATGTTATTTACTTATACAATTCAATGGTATTTACTGATACAATTCAATGGCATTTACTTATACAATTCAATGGTATTTACTTATACAGTTCAATGGTATTTACTTATACAGTTCAATGGTATTTACTTATACAGTTCAATGGTATTTCCATATACAGTTCAATGGTATTTACTTATATAAGTCCATGGTATTTAATTATTTACTGACTGCCACCCAAGGGTATTGACCGCTGCATGCCACCCAATGGTACTGACCGCTGCCTGCCACCCAATGGTACCGACCGCTGCCTGATACCAAAGAGTATTGACCGCTGACTGCCACCCAATGGTATTGACCGCTAACTGTCACCCAAGGGTACTGACCGCTGCATGCCACCAAATGGTACTGACCGCTGCCTGCCACCCAATGGTACTGACCGCTGCCTGCCACCCAATGGTATTGACCGCTGACTGCCACCAAATGGTATTGACCTCTGACTGCCACCCAAGGGTATTGACCGCTGACTGCCACCCAATGGTATTGACCGCTGCCTGCCACCCAAGGGTATTGACTGCTGCCTGCCACCCAATGGTATTGACCGCTGCCTGCCACCCAATGGTATTGACCGCTGCCTGCCACCCAATGGTATTGACCACTGCCTGCCACCCAAGGATATTGACCGCTGCCTGCCACTCAATGGTATTGACCGCTGCCTGCGCTCCAATGGTATTGACCGCTGACTGCCACCCAAGGGTATTTACCGCTGACTGCCATTTAAGGGTATTGACCGCTGACTGCCACCCACGGGTATTGACCGCTGCCTGCCACCCAATGGTATTGACCGCTGCTGCCACCCAATGGTATTGACCACTGCCTGCCACCCAAGGGTATTGACCGCTGCCTGCCGCCTAAGGGTATTGACCGCTGCCTGCGACTCAATGGTATTGACCGTTGCCTGCCACCCAATGGTATTGACCGCTGCCTGCCACCCAAGGGTATTGACCGCTGAGTGCCACCCAAGGGTATTGACCGCTGCCTGCCACACAATGGTACTGACCACTGCCTGCCACTCAATGGTATTGACCACTACCTGCGATCCAATGGTATTGACCGCTGACTGCCACCCAAGGGTATTGACCGCTGCAAGCCACCCAATGGTATTGACCGCTGCTGCCACCCAATGGGATTGACCGCTGCCTGCCACCCAAGGGTATCGACCGCTGCTGCCACCCAATGGTATTGACCGCTGCCTGCCGCCCAATGGTATCGACCGCTGCTGCCACCCAATGGTATTGACCGCTGCCTGCCACCCAAGGGTAACGACCGCTGCCTGCCACCCAAGGGTATTGACCGCTGCCTGCCACCCAAGGGTATTGACCGCTGCCTGCGACTCAATGGTATTGACCGCTGACTGCCACCCAAGGGTACTGACAGCTGCCTGCCACCCAAGGGTATTGACCGCTGCCACTCAATGGTACTGACCGCTGCCTGCCACCCAATGGTATTGACCACTGCCTGCCACACAATGGTACTGACCGCTGCCTGCCACCTAATGGTACTGACCGCTGCCTGCCACTCAATGGTATTGACCGCTGACTGCCACCCAAGAGTATTGCCGCTGCCTGCCACCCAAGGGTATTGACTGCTGCCTGCCACCCAATGGTATTGTCCACTGACTGCCACCCAAGGGTATTGCCGCTGCCTGCCACCCAAGGGTATTGACTGCTGCCTGCCACCCAATGGTATTGACCGCTGCCTGCCACTCAATGGTATTGACCGCTGCCTGCCACCAAAGGGTATTGACCACTGACTGCCACCCAAGGGTATTGACCTCTGACTGCTACCCAAGGGTATTGACCGTTGCCTGCGACTCAATGGTATTGAATGCTGACTGCCACCCAAGGGTATTGACGCTGACTGCCACCCAAGGGTATTGACCGCTGCCTGCCACCCAAGGGTATTGACCGCTGCCTGCCACCCAATGGTATTGACCGCTGCCTGCCACTCAATGGTACTGACCGCTGCCTGCCACCCAATGGTATTGACCACTGCCTGCCACACAATGGTACTGACCACTGACTGCCACCCAATGGTACTGACCGCTGCCTGCCACTCAATGGTATTGACCGCTGACTGAAATCCAAGCGTATTGCCGCTGACTGCCACTCAATGGTATTGACCGCTGCCTGCCACTCAAGGGTATTGACCGCTGCCTTCCGCCCAATGGTAATGACCGCTGCCTGCCACCCAAGGGTATTGACCGCTGCCTGCCACTCAATGGTATTGACCTATTGCCTGCGACTCAATGGTATTGACCGCTGACTGCCACCCAAGGGTATTGCTGCTGACTGCCACACAGTAGTTACTTTTACAATTCAATGGTATTTAGTTATACAATTCAATGGTATTTACTTATACAGTTGAATGGTATTTACTTATACAGTTCAATGGTATTTACTGATACAATTCAACAGTTCAGTGGTATTTACTTATACAGTTCAATGGTATTTACTGATACAATTCAATGGCATTTACTTGCCACTCAATGGTATTGACCGCTGCCTGCCACTCAAGGGTATTGACCGCTGCCTTCTGCCCAATGGTATTGACCGCTGCCTGCCACCCAAGGGTATTGACCGCTGCCTGCCACCCAATGGGATTGACCGCTGCCTGCCACCCAAGGGTATCGACCGCTGCTGCCACCCAATGGTATTGACCGCTGCCTGCCGCCCAATGGTATCGACCGCTGCTGCCACCCAATGGTATTGACCGCTGCCTGCCACCCAAGGGTATCGACCGCTGCCTGCCACTCAAGGGTATTGACCGCTGCCTGCCACCCAAGGGTATTGACCGCTGCCTGCGACTCAATGGTATTGACCGCTGACTGCCACCCAAGGGTACTGACAGCTGCCTGCCACCCAAGGGTTTTGACCGCTGCCACTCAATGGTACTGACCGCTGCCTGCCACCCAATGGTATTGACCACTGCCTGCCACACAATGGTACTGACCGCTGCCTGCCACCCAATGGTACTGACCGCTGCCTGCCACTCAATGGTATTGCCCGCTGACTGCCACCCAAGGGTATTGCCGCTGCCTGCCACCCAAGGGTATTGACTGCTGCCTGCCACCCAATGGTATTGTCCACTGACTGCCACCCAAGGGTATTGCCGCTGCCTGCCACCCAAGGGTATTGACTGCTGCCTGCCACCCAATGGTATTGACCGCTGCCTGCCACCAAAGGGTATTGACCACTGACTGCCACCCAAGGGTATTGACCTCTGACTGCTACCCAAGGGTATTGACCGTTGCCTGCGACTCAATGGTATTGAATGCTGACTGCCACCCAAGGGTATTGACGCTGACTGCCACCCAAGGGTTTTGACCGCTGCCTGCCACCCAAGGGTATTGACCGCTGCCTGCCACCCAATGGTATTGACCGCTGCCTGCCACTCAATGGTACTGACCGCTGCCTGCCACCCAATGGTATTGACCACTGCCTGCCACACAATGGTACTGACCACAGACTGCCACCCAATGGTACTGACCGCTGCCTGCCACTCAATGGTATTGACCGCTGACTGAAATCCAAGCGTATTGCCGCTGACTGCCACTCAATGGTATTGACCGCTGCCTGCCACTCAAGGGTATTGACCGCTGCCTTCCGCCCAATGGTAATGACCGCTGCCTGCCACCCAAGGGTATTGACCGCTGCCTGCCACTCAATGGTATTGACCTATTGCCTGCGACTCAATGGTATTGACCGCTGACTGCCACCCAAGGGTATTGCTGCTGACTGCCACACAGTAGTTACCTTTACAATTCAATGGTATTTAGTTATACAATTCAATGGTATTTACTTATACAGTTGAATGGTATTTACTTATACAGTTCAATGGTATTTACTGATACAATTCAACAGTTCAGTGGTATTTACTTATACAGTTCAATGGTATTTACTGATACAATTCAATGGCATTTACTTGCCACTCAATGGTATTGACCGCTGCCTGCCACTCAAGGGTATTGACCGCTGCCTTCTGCCCAATGGTATTGACCGCTGCCTGCCACCCAAGGGTATTGACCGCTGCCTGCCACTCAATGGTATTGACCTATTGCCTGCGACTCAATGGTATGGACCGCTGAATGCCACCCAAGGGTATTGCTGCTGACTGCCACACAGTAGTTACTTTTACAATTCAATGGTATTTAGTTATACAATTCAATGGTATTTACTTATACAGTTGAATGGTATTTACTTATACAGTTGAATGGTATTTACTTATACAATTCAACAGTTCAGTGGTATTTACTTATACAGTTCAATGGTATTTACTGATACAATTCAATGGCATTTACTTGCCACTCAATGGTATTGACCGCTGCCTGCCACTCAAGGGTATTGACCGCTGCCTTCCGCCCAATGGTATTGACCGCTGCCTGCCACCCAAGGGTATTGACCGCTGCCTGCCACTCAATGGTATTGACCTATTGCCTGCGACTCAATGGTATTGACTGTTGACTGCCACCCAAGGGTATTGCTGCTGACTGCCACACAGTAGTTACTTTTACAATTCAATGGTATTTAGTTATACAATTCAATGGTATTTACTTAAACAGTTGAATGGTATTTACTGATACAGTTCAATGGTATTTACTTTTACAGTTCAATGGTATTTACTTATACAGTGGTATTTACTGATTCAATTCAATGGTAGTTACTTTTACAATTCAATGGTATTTAGTTATACAATTCAATGGTATTTACTTAAACAGTTGAATGGTATTTACTGATACAGTTGAATGGTATTTACTTATACAGTTCAATGGTATTTACTGATACAATTCAACAGTTCAGTGGTATTTACTTATACAGTTCAATGGTATTTACTGATACAATTCAATGGCATTTACTTGCCACTCAATGGTATTGACCGCTGCCTGCCACTCAAGGGTATTGACCGCTGCCTTCTGCCCAATGGTATTGACCGCTGCCTGCCACCCAAGGGTATTGACCGCTGCCTGCCACTCAATGGTATTGACCTATTGCCTGCGACTCAATGGTATTGACCGCTGAATGCCACCCAAGGGTATTGCTGCTGACTGCCACACAGTAGTTACTTTTACAATTCAATGGTATTTAGTTATACAATTCAATGGTATTTACTTATACAGTTGAATGGTATTTACTTATACAGTTGAATGGTATTTACTTATACAGTTCAATGGTATTTACTGATACAATTCAACAGTTCAGTGGTATTTACTTATACAGTTCAATGACATTTACTGATACAATTCAATGGCATTTACTTGCCACTCAATGGTATTGACCGCTGCCTGCCACTCAAGGGTATTGACCGCTGCCTTCCGCCCAATGGTATTGACCGCTGCCTGCCACCCAAGGGTATTGACCGCTGCCTGCCACTCAATGGTATTGACCTATTGCCTGCGACTCAATGGTATTGACTATTGACTGCCACCCAAGGGTATTGCTGCTGACTGCCACACAGTAGTTACTTTTACAATTCAATGGTATTTACTTAAACAGTTGAATGGTATTTACTGATACAATTCAACAGTTCAATGGTATTTACTTATACAGTTCAATGGTATTTACTGATACAATTCAATGGCATTTACTTATACAGTTCAATGGTATTTACTGATACAATTCAATGGCATTTACTTATCCAGTTCAATGGTATTTACTTATACAATTCAATGGTATTTACTTATACAATTGAATTGAATATAAAGTCTCTCAGCTCATTCCCCTCATAACCAAGAGATTGTCCATACTCAGTTAACACTTTAAGGACATTCATATTTACGGTATTAAATGGAGCTTAAATTGCGATATTGAACTAACACCATAACCCGCGTTATAGCAGTAGGTTCAATATACCACACCTTTTACATACACCGATAACACTACAATAAAAATGAATGCTTATGCAAGCAAACACTTTCGAATTGGTTGTATTAAACTGGTATCTTACTCATTTAATGCCACTGTCTAACGCAGGGAATCACAGTACACAGACTGATTAATTGAACTGAATTGAAGTGAATGTTGTCTAACAGCTCATCAACACAGTATAGTTTATTTAGAGCCACCCCAGAGAGAGGGGAAGGATACATAGGAATCCGGGAACTGTGCCCTACTCTCACAGAATAGGATTAAAATACATTTTAAAACAATCTTTGCATTTACACTCTGGTCAAGAAGTTGCAATAACATACATGTAAAAGCCAGTCAAACGACTGGTTATTTATATCTATCTTTACTCACGCAAACCCTAGTCTAGACAAGAAATCAGTAAAGGCCGACTGAGGTTGGTAACGTCCACCATGTGATGTTCTCCGCAATTACACCAACATTACCAACATCTGAGATCCCATGCACTCACAAGCGTCACAAACAACTACAATATAAAGCTTAAACTATATAACAATATGCAACTTTGAAATAATGTCAAATTCAGTTGAATAATTTAGATTGCTTCAAATTCTTATTATTTCACATCTACGTTACTTAATTTGTCCTTAATTAGTCAATTAAACTATCCCAGTTCTGACCTGCAACTCAATGGTATTGACCGGTGCCTGCCACTCAATGGTACTGACCGCTGCCTGCCACTCAATGGTACTGACCGCTGTCTGCCACTCAATGGTATTCACCGCTGCCTGCCACCCAATGGTACGGACCGCTGCCTGCCACCCAATGGTATTGACCGCTCTCTGCCACCCAAGGGTATTGACCGCTGACGGCCACCCAATGGTATTGACCGCTGACTGCCACCCAAGGGTATTGACCGCTGAGTGCCACCCAAGGGTATTGACCGCTGACTGCCACCCAAGGGTATTGACCGCTGCCTGCCACCCAAGGGTATTGACAGCTGCCTGCGCCCCAATGGTATTGACCGCTGCATGCGACTAAATGGTATTGACCGCTGCCTGCGACTAATGGTATTGACCGCTGCCTGCCACCCAATGGTATTGACCGCTGCCTGCGACTAAATGGTATTGACCGCTGACTGCGACTCAATGGTATTGACCGCTGCCTGCCACTCAAGGGTATTGACTGCGCTGCCTGCCACCCAATGGTACTGACCACTGCCTCCCACCCAATGGTACTGACCGCTGCCTGCCACCCAATGGTATTGACCGCTGCCTGCCACCCAATGGTATTGACCGCTGACTGCGACTCAATGGTATTGACCGCTGCCTGCCACCCATGGGTATTGACCGCTGCCTGCCACCCAATATAACTGACCGCTGCCTGCCACCCAATGGTACTGACCGCTGCCTGCCAACCAATGGTATTGACCGCTGCCTGCCACCCAATGGTATTGACCGCTGCCTGCGACTCAATGGTATTGACCGATGCCTGCCACCCAAGGGTATTGACCGCTGACTGCCACCCAAGGGTATTGACCGCTGCCTGCCACCCAAGGGTATTGACCGCTGCCTGCCTACCAAGGGTATTGACCGCTGCCTGCCACCGAAGGGTATTGACCGCTGACTGCCACCCAAGGGTATTGACCGCTGCCTGCCACCCAAGGGTATTGACCGCTGACTGCCACACAAGGGTATTGACTGCTGCCTGCCACCCAATGGTATTGACCGCTGCCTGCCACTCAATGTTATTGACCGCTGCCTGCCACCCAATGGTATTGACCGCTGCCTGCCACCCAATGGTATTGACCACTGCCTGCCACTCAATTTTATTGACTGCTGCCTGCCACTCAATGGTATTTACTTATACAGTTCAATGGTATTTACTTATACAGTTCAATGGTATTTACTTATATAATTGAATGGTATTTACTTATACAATTCAATGGTATTTATTTATATGGTTCAGTGGTATTTACTTAATATACAGTTCAATGGACTTATGCAATTCACTGGTATTTATTTACATATATAGTTCAATGGTATTTACTTATACAGTGCAATGGTATTTACTTATACAGTGGTATTTAATTATATAATGCAACAGTATTTACTTATACAGTTCACGGTATTTACTTATACAATTCAATGGTATTTACTTATACAGTTCAATGGTATTTACTGATACAGTGCAATGGTATTTACTGATACAGTTCTATGGTATTTACTTATAAAATTCAATGGTATTTACTTATACAGTTCAATGGTATTTATTTATACAATTCAATGGTGTTTACTTATACAGTTAAATGGTATTTACTTATTCAATTCAATGGTAGTTACATTTACAATTCAATGGTATTTCCTTATACAGTTCAATGGTATTTACTTATACAAGTCAATGGTATTTAATTATACAGTTCAATGGTATTTACCTTTACTGAGTACTTATACTGTTCAATGGCATTTACTTATACAGTAATATGGTATTTACTTATACAATTCAATGGCATTTACTTATACAATTCAATGGTATTTACTAATACAATTCAATGGTATTTACTTATACAATTCAATGGTATTTACTAATACAAGTAAATAGTATTTACTTATACAAGCCAATGGTATTTACTGATACAAGTCAATGGTATTTACTTATACAATTCAATGGTATTTTCTTATACAGTTCAATGGTATTAACTTAAACCGTTCAATGGTATTTACTTATACGGTTCAATGGTATTTACTTATAAAAGTCAATGGTATTTAATTATACAGTTAAATGGTATTTACTTATACAGTTCAATGGTATTTATTTACACAGTTCAATGGTATTTACTTATACAGTTCAATGGTATTTACTTATACAAGTCAATGATATTTATTTATACAGTGGTATTTACTGATACGAGTCAATGGTATTTACTTATACAAGTCAATGGTATTTACTTATACAGTTCAATGGTATTTACTTATATACAGTTCAATGATATTTACTTATACAGACCCAGTTGCGTTCAAGTACCCCAAAGAAATGCAGAACTAACGCTGAATGAACGGAAAATGAACAAAGAATGAACGCAGAACGAACGCAGAATGAACGTGCACGATCTATATTTTAAAAATGCATTTCGTTCTTTGCGTTCGTTTCGTTCATTTTATGCGTTCAGCGTTTTAAAAAACGAACGATGAATGCATTTTTTAAAACGCTAAACGCTGAAAACGAACGGAACAAACGATGAGTGCATTTTTTAAAACGCTAAACGCTTAAAACGAACGGAACGAACGAAACGAACGCAAATGCATTTCGCCATTTCGGATAACTTTCAATATTATCCTTTTGAGTACATAATTGAAGTCTCGATTTAAACGAAGTTAGTTTTGCAGTAACCTAATATAAAGAAATACACTGTGTAAATGGTGTTTTTTTAAGCACGATTACACACTTTCATTTTTACCGATTTAAGATAGGAAATGTATTTTTTGTGTAGCACACATTTTATATGATTTCATTATAAAACTGAAATAATGTTGGTAAAATCAGACGGCATATTTTTATATAGTGTTATGTATGTTAAATTTTTGATGAAAATAACATAAACGAGGAAGAAAACAGAACCATCAATGTGCACCATCAAATGATGTCAACCAAAGGATACATTCTTCAATATGATCACAAACATTAATCGCCGACTCGTAAGAACCGCATGGGTGGATACCATGCGTAGATTAATCGTCAGAAATGCTGCGATTGGTAAACGCTGAACGAACGAACGCAAATGCATTTTCTCCGTTTGTGCATTTAAACGCACACATTATGTTGCGTTCGTTCCGTGCATTTAAATGAATGCAAAGTTTCGTTTGTAAACGCTGAATGCATTCAAAAACGCAAATGATTTGCATTTTAAAAAATGCATTTCATAAAAATGAAATGCAAACGGAATGCAAACGGAGCGCAAACGGAACGCAAACGAAACGCAAACGGAATGCATTTTTGGGGTACTTGAATGCAACTGGGTCTGTACAGTCCAATGGTATTTACTGATACAATTCAATGGTATTTACTTATACAGTTCAATGGTATTTACTTATACAGTTCAATGGTATTTACTTATACAAGTCAATGGTATTTACTTATACAAGTCAATGGTATTTACTGATACAGTTCAATGGTATTTACTTATAAAAGTCAATGGTATTTATTTACACAGTTCAATGGTATTTACTTATACAGTTCAATGGTATTTACTTATACAAGTCAATGATATTTATTTATACAGTGGTATTTACTTATACGAGTCAATGGTATTTACTTATACAAGTCAATGGTATTTACTTATACAGTTCAATGGTATTTACTTATACAGTTCAATGGTATTTACTTATACAGTTCAATGATATTTACTTATACAGTCCAATGGTATTTACTTATACAAGTCAATGGTATTTACTTATACAGTTCAATGGTATTTACTTATACAGTTCAATGGTATTTACTTATACAGTTCAATGGTATTTACTTATATAGTTCAATGGTATTTACTTATACAAGTCAATGGTATTTACTTATACAAGTCAATGGTATTTAATTATAAAGTTCAATGGTATTTACTTATACAGTTCAATGGTATTTACTAATACAAGTCAA
The DNA here is from genome assembly GCA_037043455.1 of Cyrtodaria siliqua. Taxonomy (NCBI): domain Eukaryota; kingdom Metazoa; phylum Mollusca; class Bivalvia; order Adapedonta; family Hiatellidae; genus Cyrtodaria; species Cyrtodaria siliqua. The sequence goes on from JAWPHD010014124.1 coordinate 30,320, forward strand.
TGGTATTTACTTATACAAGTCAATACAGTCCAATGGTATTTATTGATACAATTCAATGGTATTTACTTATACAGTTCAATGGTATTTACTTATACAGTTCAATGGTATTTACTTATATAGTTCAATGGTATTTACTTATACAAGTCAATGGTATTTACTTATACAAGTCAATGGTATTTAATTATAAAGTTCAATGGTATTTACTTATACAGTTCAATGGTATTTACTAATACAAGTCAATGGTATTTACTTATACAAGTCAATGGTATTTTCTGATACAGTTCAATGGTATTTACTTATAGTGTTCAATCATATTTACTTATACAGTTCAATGGTATTTACTTATATAAAGTTCAATGATATTTACTTATACAGTCCAATGGTATTTATTGATACAATTCAATGGTATTTACTTATACAGTTCAATGGTATTTACTTATACAGTTCAATGGTATTTACTTATATAATTAAATGGTATTTACTTTTACAATTCAATGGTATTTACTGATACAGTTCAATGGTATTTACTTTTACAGTTCAATGGTATTTACTTATACAGTGGTATTTACTGATTCAATTCAATGGTAGTTACTTTATAATTCAATGGTATTTACGGATACAATTTAATGGTATTTACTTATACAAGTCAATGGTATTTAATTATACAGTTCAATGGTATTTACTTATACAATGGTATTTACTGATTCAATTCAATGGTAGTTACTTTATAATTCAATGGTATTTACGGATACAATTCAATGGTATTTACTTATACAGTTCAATGGTATTTACTTATACAGTTCAATGGTATTTACTGATACAAGTCAATGGTATTTACTTATACAGTTCAATGGTATTTACTGATTCATTTCAATGATAGTGACATTTACAATTCAATGGTATTTACTGATACAATTCAATGGTATTTGATGCTACAGTTCAATGGTTTTTAATTCTACAGTTTAGTGGTATATACTTCTCCAGTTGAATGGTATTTGATTCTACAGTTCAATGGTATTTAATTCTACAGTTCACAGGTATTTAGTTATATGGTTCAATGGTATTTATTTATACAAGCCAATGGTATTTACTTATACAAGAAAATGGTATTTACATATACATGCCAATGGTATTTACAGATACAAGTCAATGGTATTTACCGATACAATTCAATGATATTTACTTATACAGTTCAATGGTATTTACTTATACAGTTCAATGGTATTTACTTATACGGTTCAATGGTATTTACTTATACAAGTCAATGGTATTTACTTATACAATTCAATGGTATTTACTTATACAATTCAATGGTATTTACTGATACAAGTAAACAATATTTCCTTATACAAGCCAATGGTATTTACTGATACAAGTCAATGGTATTTACTTATACAATTCAATGGTATTTTCTTAAACAGTTCAATGGTATTTCCTTAAACCGTTCAATGGTATTTACTTGTACAATTCAATGGTATTTACTTGTACAATTCAATGGTATTTACTTGTACAATTCAATGGTATTTACTTGTACAATTCAATGGTATTTACTTGTACAATTCAATGGTATTTACTTGTACAATTCAATGGTATTTACTTGTACAATTCAATGGTATTTACTTGTACAATTCAATGGTATTTACTTGTACAATTCAATGGTATTTACTTGTACAATTCAATGGTATTTACTTGTACAATTCAATGGTATTTACTTGTACAATTCAATGGTATTTACTTGTACAATTCAATGGTATTTACTTGTACAATTCAATGGTATTTACTTGTACAATTCAATGGTATTTACTTGTACAATTCAATGGTATTTACTTGTACAATTCAATGGTATTAACTTGTACAATTCAATGGTATTTACTTGTACAATTCAATGGTATTTACTTGTACAATTCAATGGTATTTACTTGTACAATTCAATGGTATTTACTTGTACAATTCAATGGTATTTACTTATACAATTCAATGGTATTTACTTGTACAATTCAATGGTATTTTCTTGTACAGTATAATGGTATTTACTTATACAGTTCAATGGTATTTACTTATAAAAGTCAATGGTATTTAATTATACAGTTAAATGGTATTTACTTATACAAGTCAATGGTATTTACTTATACAGTTCAATGGTATTTACTTGTACAGTTCAATGGTATTTACTTGTACAGTTCAATGGTATTTACTTGTACAGTTCAATGGTATTTACTTGTACAGTTCAATGGTATTTACTTATACAGTTCAATGATATTTACTTATACAGTCCAATGGTATTTACTTATACAAGTCAATGGTATTTACTTATACAGTTCAATGGTATTTACTTATACAGTTCAATGGTATTTACTTATACAGTTCAATGGTATTTACTTATACAGTTCAATGGTATTTTCTGATACAGTTCAATGGTATTTACTTATACAGTTCAATGGTATTTACTTACACTAGTCAATGGTATTTACTTATACAAGTCAATGATATTTAATTATACAGTTGAATGGTATTTACTTATAGTGTTCAATCATATTTACTTATACAAGTCAATGATATTTACTTATACAGTTCAATGGTATTTACTTATACAGTTCAATGGTATTTACTTATACAGTTCAATGGTATTTACTATACAGTTCAATGGTATTTACTTATACAGTTCAATGGTATTTACTTATATAAAGTTCAATGATATTTACTTATACAGTCCAATGGTATTTATTGATACAATTCAATGGTATTTACTTATACAGTTCAATGGTATTTACTTATACAAGTCAATGGTATTTACTTATACAAGTCAATGGTATTTACTTATACAAGTCAATGGTATTTACTTATACAAGTCAATGGTATTTTCTGATACAGTTCAATGGTATTTACTTATACAGTTCAATGGTATTTACTTATACAAGTCAATGGTATTTACTTATACAAGTCAATGGTATTTAATTATACAGTTGAATGGTATTTACTTATAGTGTTCAATCATATTTACTTATACAAGTCAATGGTATTTACTGATACAGTTCAATGGTATTTACTTATACAATTAAATGGTATTTACTTTTACAATTCAATGATATTTACTGATACAGTTCAATGGTATTAACTTTTACAGTTCAATGGTATTTACTTATACAGTGGTATTTACTGATTCAATTCAATGGTAGTTACTTTATAATTCAATGGTATTTACGGATACAATTCAATGGTATTTACTTATACAGTTCAATGGTATTTACTTATAAAGTTCAATGGTATTTACTTATAAAGTTCAATGGTATTTACTTATACAAGTCAATGGTATTTACTTATACAGTTCAATGGTATTTACTTATACAGTCCAATGGTATTTACTTATACAAGTCAATGATATTTAATTATACAGTTCAATGGTATTTACTTATACAGTGGTATTTACTGATTCAATTCAATGGTAGTTACTTTATAATTCAATGGTATTTACGGATACAATTCAATGGTATTTACTTATACAGTTCAATGGTATTTACTTATACAAGTCAATGGTATTTACTTATACAGTTCAATGGTATTTACTGATACATTTCAATGGTAGTTACATTTACAATTCAATGGTATTTACTGATACAATTCAATGGTATTTGATGCTACAGTTCAATGGTTTTTAATTCTACAGTTTAGTGGTATATACTTCTCCAGTTCAATGGTATTTGATTCTACAGTTCACAGGTATTTAGTTATATGGTTCAATATTTTATTTATTTATACAAGCCAATGGTATTTACTTATACAAGAAAATGGTATTTACATATACATGCCAATGGTATTTACAGATACAAGTCAATGGTATTTACTGATACAATTCAATGATATTTACTTATACAGTTCAATGGTATTTACTTATATGGTTCAATGGTATTTACTTATATGGTTCAATTGTATTTGCTTATACAAGTCAATGGTATTTACTTATTTATACAGTTCAATGGCATTTACTTTTACAGTTCAGTGGTATTTACCTATACAATTCAATAGTATTTACTTCAAACAGTGCAATGGTATTTACATATACAGTTCAATGGTATTTACTTATACAGTGCAATGGTATTTACTTATACAGTGCAATGGTATTTACTTATACAGTGGTATTTACTTATACAATTCAATGGTATTTACTTATACAGTTCAATGATATTTACTTATACGGTTCAATGGTATTTACTTCTACAGTTCAATGGTATTTACTTCTACAGTTCAATGGTATTTACTTCTACATTTCCGTGGTATTTACTTCTACAGTTCAATGGTATTTACTTCTACATTTCCGTGGTATTTACTTATACAGTTCAATGGTATTTACTTATACAGTGGTATTTACTTATACAAGTCAATAGTATTTAATTATTTATTTATACAGTTCAATGGTATTTAATTCTACAGTTCAATGGAAATTAATTATTTATTTATACAGTTCAATGGCATTTACTTATACAGTTCAATGGTATTTAATTATTTATTTATACAGTTCAATGGTATTTAATTCTACAGTTCAATGGTATTTACTTATAAGTTTCAATGGTATTTACTTATACAAGTCAATGGTATTTCCTTATACAAGTCAATGGTATTTACTTATACAGTTCAATGGTATTTACTTAAACGGTCCAATGGTATTTACTTATACAATTCAATGGTATTTACTTATACAGTTCAATGGTATTCAATGGTATTTACTTATACAGTTCAATGGTATTTACTTATACAGTCCAATGGTATTTACTTCTACAGTTCAATGGTATTTGATTCTACAGTTCAATGGTATTTACTTATACAAGTCAATGGTACTTACTTATACAATTCAATGGTATTTACTTTTACAGTTCAATGGTATTTACTTATACAAGTCAATGGTATTTACTTATTTATTGATACAGTTCAATGGTATTTAATTCTACAGTTCAATGGTATTTACTTATAAGTTTCAATGGTATTTACTTATACAAGTCAATGATATTTACTTATACAAACCAATGGTATTTATAGATATAATTCAATGATATTTACCTATACAATTCAATGGTATTTACTTATACAGTTCAATGGTATTTACATATACAGTTCAATGGTATTTACTTATAAAGGTCAATGGTATTTACTTATACAGTTCAATGGTATTTACTTATACAGTTCAATGGTATTTACTTATACATGTCAATGGCATTTAATTATTTATTTATACAGTTCCATGGTATTTAATTCTACAGTTCAATGGTATTTACTTATACAAGTCAATGATATTTACTTATACAAACCAATGGTATTTATTGATATATATCAATGGTATTTACTTATACAATTCAATGGTATTTACTAATACAATTCAATGGTATTTACTTATACAATTCAATGGTATTTACTAATACAATTCAATGGTATTTACTTATGCAATTCAATGGTATTTACTAATACAAGTAAATAGTATTTACTTATACAAGCCAATGGTATTTACTGATACAAGTCAATGGTATTTACTTATACAATTCAATGGTATTTTCTTATACAGTTCAATGGTATTTACTTAAACCGTGCAATGGTAGTTACTTATATGGTTCAATGGTATTTACTTATATGGTTCAATGGTATTTACTTATACAATTCAATGGTATTTACTAATACAAGTAAATAGTATTTACTTATACAAGCCAATGGTATTTACTGATACAAGTCAATGGTATTTACTTATACAATTCAATGGTATTTTCTTATACAGTTCAATGGTATTTACTTAAACCGTGCAATGGTAGTTACTTATATGGTTCAATGGTATTTACTTATATGGTTCAATGGTATTTACTTATACAATTCAATGGTATTTTCTTGTACAGTACAATGGTATTTACTTATACAGTTCAATGGTATTTACTTATAAAAGTCAATGGTATTTAATTATACAGTTAAATGGTATTTACTTATACAGTTCAATGGTATTTATTTACACAGTTCAATGGTATTTACTTATACAGTGGTATTTACTTATACGAATCAATGGTATTTACTTATACAAGTCAATGGTATTTACTTATATAGTTCAATGATATTTACCTATACAATTCAATGGTATTTACTTATACAGTTCAATGGTATTTACATATACAGTTCAATGGTATTTACTTATAAAGGTCAATGGTATTTACTTATACAGTTCAATGGTATTTACTTATACATGTCAATGGCATTAAATTATTTATTTATACAATTCCATGGTATTTAATTCTACAGTTCAATGGTATTTACTTATACAAGTCAATGATATTTACTTATACAAACCAATGGTATTTATTGATATAATTCAATGGTATTTACTTATACAATTCAATGGTATTTACTAATACAATTCAATGGTATTTACTTATACAATTCAATGGTATTTACTAATACAATTCAATGGTATTTACTTATGCAATTCAATGGTATTTACTAATACAAGCCAATGGTATTTACTGATACAAGTCAATGGTATTTACTTATACAATTCAATGGTATTTTCTTATACAGTTCAATGGTATTTACTTAAACCGTGCAATGGTAGTTACTTATATGGTTCAATGGTATTTACTTATATGGTTCAATGGTATTTACTTAAACAATTCAATGGTATTTTCTTGTACAGTACAATGGTATTTACTTATACAGTTTAATGGTATTTACTTATACAAGTCAATGATATTTATTTATACAGTGGTATTTACTTATACGAGTCAATGGTATTTACTTATACAAGTCAATGGTATTTACTTATACAGTTCAATGGTATTTACTTATACAGTGGTATTTACTTATACAAGTCAATGGTATTTAATTATTTATTTATACAGTTCAATGGTATTTAATTCTACAGTTCATTGGTATTTACTTATACAAACCAATGGTATTTATTGATATAATTCAATGGCATTTACTTATACAAGTCAATGGTATTTACTTATACAGTTCAATGGTATTTACTTAAACCGTTTAATGGTATTTATTTATACGGTTCAATGGTATTTACTTATACAATTCAATGGTATTTACTTATACAATTCAATGGTATTTACTTATACAATTCAATGGTATTTACTTATACAATTCAATGGTATTTACTTATACAATTCAATGGTATTTACTTATACAATTCAATGGTATTTACTTATACAATTCAATGGTATTTACTTATACAATTCAATGGTATTTACTTATACAATTCAATGGTATTTACTTATACAATTCAATGGTATTTACTTGTACAATTCAATGGTATTTTCTTATACAGTACAATGGTATTTACTTATAAAAGTCAATGGTATTTAATTATACAGTTAAATGGTATTTACTTATACAGTTCAATGGTATTTACTTATACAGTGGTATTTACTTATACAAGTCAATGGTATTTAATTATTTATACAGTTCAATGGTATTTAATTCTACAGTTCATTGGTATTTACTTATACAAACCAATGGTATTTATTGATATAATTCAATGGCATTTACTTATACAATTCAATGGTATTTACTTATACAAGTCAATGGTATTTACTTATACAGTTCAATGGTATTTACTTAAACCGTTTAATGGTATTTATTTATACGGTTCAATGGTATTTACTTATACAATTCAATGGTATTTACTTATACAATTCAATGGTATTTACTTATACAATTCAATGGTATTTACTTATACAATTCAATGGTATTTACTTGTACAATTCAATGGTATTTTCTTATACAGTACAATGGTATTTACTTATAAAAGTCAATGGTATTTAATTATACAGTTCAATGTTATTTACTTATACAGTTCAATGGTATTTATCTGCAATTCAGGGTGAGAAGGTTCTAGGACCATTTTCCATATTTTATCTCGATGTACATGGAAGATGAGCCTTGTATGTTCATGCCTTTAGGCGCCATACAACCTTTTCATGTGTTGGTGCACCTTAAAACCTCAATTCAATTCAATTCAATGGTATTTACTTATACAGTTCAATGGTATTTACTTATACAAGTCAATGGTATTTATTTATACAGTGGTATTTACTAATACGTGTCAATGGTATTTACTTGTACAGTTCAGTGGTATTTACTTATACAGTTCAATGGTATTTACTTATACAGTTCAATGATATTTACTTATACAGTCCAATGGTATTTACTTCTACAGTTCAATGGTATTAGATTCTACAGTTCAATGGTATTTACTTATACAAGCCAATGGTATTTACTTATACAAGTCAATGGTACTTACTTATACAATTCAATGGTATTTACTTTTTCAGTTCAATGGTATTTACTTTTTCAGTTCAATGGTATTTACTTATACAGTTCAATGGTATTTACTTATACAGTTCAATGGTATTTACTTATACAAGTCAATGGTATTTACATATTTATTTATACAGTTCAATGGTATTTAATTCTACAGTTCAATGGTATTTACTTATAAGTTTCAATGGTATTTACTTATACAAGTCAATGATATTTACTTATACAAACCAATGGTATTTATTGATATAATTCAATGGTATTTACTTATACAATTCAATGGTATTTACTAATACAATTCAATGGTATTTACTGATACAATACAATGGTATTGACTAATACAAGTAAATAGTATTTACTTATACAAGCCAATGGTATTTACTTTAACAGTTAAATGGTATTTACTTATACAGTGGTATTTACTGATTCAATTCAATGGTATTTACGGATACAATTCAATGGTATTTACTTTTACAGTTCAATGGTATTTACTTATACAGTTCAATGGTATTTACTTATACAAGTCAATGGTATTTACTTATACAGTCCAATGATATTTACTTATACAAGTCAATGATATTTAATTATACAGTTCAATGGTATTTACTTATACAGTGGTATTTACTGATTCAATTCAATGGTAGTTACTTTATAATTCAATGGTATTTACGGATACAATTCAATGGTATTTACTTATACAGTTCAATGGTATTTACTTATACAAGTCAATGGTATTTACTTATACAGTTCAATGGTATTTACTGATACATTTCAATGGTAGTTACATTTACAATTCAATGGCATTTACTGATACAATTCAATGGTATTTGATGCTACAGTTCAATGGTTTTTAATTCTACAGTTTAGTGGTATATACTTCTCCAGTTCAATGGTATTTGATTCTACAGTTCAATGGTATTTAATTCTACAGTTCACAGGTATTTAGTTATATGGTTCAATGGTATTTATTTATACAAGCCAATGGTATTTACTTATACAAGAAAATGGTATTTACATATACATGCCAATGGTATTTACAGATACAAGTCAATGGTATTTACTGATACAATTCAATGATATTTACTTATACAGTTCAATGGTATTTACTTATATGGTTCAATGGTATTTACTTATAGGGTTCAATGGTATTTACTTATAGGGTTCAATGGTATTTGCTTATACAAGTCAATGGTATTTACTTATTTATACAGTTCAATGGCATTTACTTTTACAGTTCAGTGGTATTTACCTATACAATTCAATAGTATTTACTTCAAACAGTGCAATGGTATTTACATATACAGTTCAATGGTATTTACTTATACAGTGCAATGGTATTTACTTATACAGTGCAATGGTATTTACTTATACAGTGGTATTTACTTATACAATTCAATGGTATTTACTTATACAGTTCAATGATATTTACTTATACGGTTCAATGGTATTTACTTCTACAGTTCAATGGTATTTACTTCTACAGTTCAATGGTATTTACTTCTACATTTCCGTGGTATTTACTTCTACAGTTCAATGGTATTTACCTATGCAATTCAATGGTATTGACTTATACAGTTCAATGGTATTTACATATACAGTTCAATGGTATTTACTTATACAGTTCAATGGTATTTACTTATACAGTGGTATTTACTTATACAAGTCAATGGTATTTAATTATTTATTTATACAGTTCAATGGTATTTAATTCTACAGTTCAATGGTAATTACTTATTTATTTATACAGTTCAATGGCATTTACTTATACAGTTCAATGGTATTTAATTATTTATTTATACAGTTCAATGGTATTTAATTCTACAGTTCAATGGTATTTACTTATACAAGTCAATGATATTTACTTATACGGTTCAATGGTATTTACTTATACAAGTCAATGGTATTTGCTTATACAAGTCAATGGTATTTACTTATACAGTTCAATGGTATTTACTTAAACGGTCCAATGGTATTTACTTATACAATTCAATGGTATTTACTTATACAGTTCAATGGTATTCAATGGTATTTACTTATACAGTTCAATGGTATTTACTTATACAGTCCAATGGTATTTACTTCTACAGTTCAATGGTATTTGATTCTACAGTTCAATGGTATTTACTTATACAAGTCAATGGTACTTACTTATACAATTCAATGGTATTTACTTTTACAGTTCAATGGTATTTACTTATACAGTTCAATGGTATTTACTTATACAAGTCAATGGTATTTACTTATTTATTGATACAGTTCAATGGTATTTAATTCTACAGTTCAATGGTATTTACTTATAAGTTTCAATGGTATTTACTTATACAAGTCAATGATATTTACTTATACAAACCAATGGTATTTATAGATATAATTCAATGATATTTACCTATACAATTCAATGGTATTTACTTATACAGTTCAATGGTATTTACATATACAGTTCAATGGTATTTACTTATAAAGGTCAATGGTATTTACTTATACAGTTCAATGGTATTTACTTATACAGTTCAATGGTATTTACTTATACAGTTCAATGGTATTCAATGGTATTTACTTATACAGTTCAATGGTATTTACTTATACAGTCCAATGGTATTTACTTCTACAGTTCAATGGTATTTGATTCTACAGTTCAATGGTATTTACTTATACAAGTCAATGGTACTTACTTATACAATTCAATGGTATTTACTTTTACAGTTCAATGGTATTTACTTATACAGTTCAATGGTATTTACTTATACAAGTCAATGGTATTTACTTATTTATTGATACAGTTCAATGGTATTTAATTCTACAGTTCAATGGTATTTACTTATAAGTTTCAATGGTATTTACTTATACAAGTCAATGATATTTACTTATACAAACCAATGGTATTTATAGATATAATTCAATGATATTTACCTATACAATTCAATGGTATTTACTTATACAGTTCAATGGTATTTACATATACAGTTCAATGGTATTTACTTATAAAGGTCAATGGTATTTACTTATACAGTTCAATGGTATTTACTTATACAGTTCAATGGTATTTACTTATACATGTCAATGGCATTTAATTATTTATTTATACAGTTCCATGGTATTTAATTCTACAGTTCAATAGTATTTACTTATACAAGTCAATGATATTTACTTATACAAACCAATGGTATTTATTGATATATATCAATGGTATTTACTTATACAATTCAATGGTATTTACTAATACAATTCAATGGTATTTACTTATACAATTCAATGGTATTTACTAATACAATTCAATGGTATTTACTTATGCAATTCAATGGTATTTACTAATACAAGTAAATAGTATTTACTTATACAAGCCAATGGTATTTACTGATACAAGTCAATGGTATTTACTTATACAATTCAATGGTATTTTCTTATACAGTTCAATGGTATTTACTTAAACCGTGCAATGGTAGTAATTTATATGGTTCAATGGTATTTACTTATATGGTTCAATGGTATTTACTTATACAATTCAATGGTATTTTCTTGTACAGTAGAATGGTATTTACTTATACAGTTCAATGGTATTTACTTATAAAAGTCAATGGTATTTAATTATACAGTTAAATGGTATTTACTTATACAGTTCAATGGTATTTATTTACACAGTTCAATGGTATTTACTTATACAGTTTAATGGTATTTACTTATACAAGTCAATGATATTTATTTATACAGTGGTATTTACTTATACGAGTCAATGGTATTTACTTATACAAGTCAATGGTATTTACTTATATAGTTCAATGATATTTACCTATACAATTCAATGGTATTTACTTATACAGTTCAATGGTATTTACATATACAGTTCAATGGTATTTACTTATAAAGGTCAATGGTATTTACTTATACAGTTCAATGGTATTTACTTATACATGTCAATGGCATTAAATTATTTATTTATACAATTCCATGGTATTTAATTCTACAGTTCAATGGTATTTACTGATACAAGTCTATGATATTTACTTATACAAACCAATGGTATTTATTGATATAATTCAATGGTATTTACTTATACAAGTCAATGATATTTACTTATACAAACCAATGGTATTTATTGATATAATTCAATGGTATTTACTTATACAATTCAATGGTATTTACTAATACAATTCAATGGTATTTACTTATACAATTCAATGGTATTTACTAATACAATTCAATGGTATTTACTTATGCAATTCAATGGTATTTACTAATACAAGTAAATAGTATTTACTTATACAAGCCAATGGTATTTACTGATACAAGTCAATGGTATTTACTTATACAATTCAATGGTATTTTCTTATACAGTTCAATGGTATTTACTTAAACCGTGCAATGGTAGTTACTTATATGGTTCAATTGTATTTACTTATATGGTTCAATGGTATTTACTTATACAATTCAATGGTATTTTCTTGTACAGTACAATGGTATTTACTTATACAGTTTAATGGTATTTACTTATACAAGTCAATGATATTTATTTATACAGTGGTATTTACTTATACGAGTCAATGGTATTTACTTATACAGTTCAATGGTATTTACTTATACAGTTCAATGGTATTTACTTATACAGTTCAATGGTATTTACTTATACAGTTCAATGGTATTTACTTATACAGTGGTATTTACTTATACAAGTCAATGGTATTTAATTATTTATTTATACAGTTCAATGGTATTTAATTCTACAGTTCATTGGTATTTACTTATACAAACCAATGGTATTTATTGATATAATTCAATGGCATTTACTTATACAATTCAATGGTATTTACTTATACAAGTCAATGGTATTTACTTATACAGTTCAATGGTATTTACTTAAACCGTTTAATGGTATTTATTTATACGGTTCAATGGTATTTACTTATACAATTCAATGGTATTTACTTATACAATTCAATGGTATTTACTTATACAATTCAATGGTATTTACTTATACAATTCAATGGTATTTATTTATACAATTCAATGGTATTTATTTGTACAATTCAATGGTATTTTCTTATACAGTACAATGGTATTTACTTATAAAATTCAATGGTATTTAATTATACAGTTAAATGGTATTTACTTATACAGTTCAATGGTATTTACTCATACAGTGGTATTTACTTATACAAGTCAATGGTATTTAATTATTTATACAGTTCAATGGTATTTAATTCTACAGTTCATTGGTATTTACTTATACAAACCAATGGTATTTATTGATATAATTCAATGGCATTTACTTATACAATTCAATGGTATTTACTTATACAAGTCAATGGTATTTACTTATACAGTTCAATGGTATTTACTTAAACCGTTTAATGGTATTTATTTATACGGTTCAATGGTATTTACTTATACAATTCAATGGTATTTACTTATACAATTCAATGGTATTTACTTATACAATTCAATGGTATTTACTTATACAATTCAATGGTATTTACTTGTACAATTCAATGGTATTTTCTTATACAGTACAATGGTATTTACTTATAAAAGTCAATGGTATTTAATTATACAGTTCAATGTTATTTACTTATACAGTTCAATGGTATTTATCTGCAATTCAGGGTGAGAAGGTTCTAGGACCATTTTCCATATTTTATCTCGATGTACATGGAAGATGAGCCTTGCATGTTCATGCCTTTAGGCGCCATACAACCTTTTCATGTGTTGGTGCACCTTAAAACCTCAATTCAATTCAATTCAATGGTATTTACTTATACAGTTCAATGGTATTTACTTATACAAGTCAATGGTATTTATTTATACAGTGGTATTTACTTATACGTGTCAATGGTATTTACTTGTACAGTTCAGTGGTATTTACTTATACAGTTCAATGATATTTACTTATACAGTCCAATGGTATTTACTTCTACAGTTCAATGGTATTAGATTCTACAGTTCAATGGTATTTACTTATACAAGCCAATGGTATTTACTTATACAAGTCAATGGTACTTACTTATACAATTCAATGGTATTTACTTTTTCAAATATGGTATTTACTTTTTCAGTTCAATGGTATTTACTTATACAGTTCAATGGTATTTACTTATACAGTTCAATGGTATTTACTTATACAAGTCAATGGTATTTACATATTTATTTATACAGTTCAATGGTATTTAATTCTACAGTTCAATGGTAATTACTTATTTATTTATACAGTTCAATGGCATTTACTTATACAGTTCAATGGTATTTAATTATTTATTTATACAGTTCAATGGTATTTAATTCTACAGTTCAATGGTATTTACTTATAAGTTTCAATGGTATTTACTTATACAAGTCAATGATATTTACTTATACAAACCAATGGTATTTATTGATATAATTCAATGGTATTTACTTATACAATTCAATGGTATTTACTAATACAATTCAATGGTATTTACTGATACAATTCAATGGTATTGACCAATACAAGTAAATAGTATTTACTTATACAAGCCAATGGTATTTACTTTTACAGTTCAATGGTATTTACTTATACAGTGGTATTTACTGATTCAATTCAATGGTAGTTACTTTATAATTCAATGGTATTTACGGATACAATTCAATGGTATTTACCTTTACAGTTCAATGGTATTTACTAATACAATTCAATGGTATTTACTTATGCAATTCAATGGTATTTACTAATACAAGTAAATAGTATTTACTTATACAAGCCAATGGTATTTACTTATACAAGTCAATGGTACTTACTTATACAATTCAATGGTATTTACTTTTACAGTTCAATGGTATTTACTTATACAAGTCAATGGTATTTACTTATTTATTGATACAGTTCAATGGTATTTAATTCTACAGTTCAATGGTATTTACTTATAAGTTTCAATGGTATTTACTTATACAAGTCAATGATATTTACTTATACAAACCAATGGTATTTATAGATATAATTCAATGATATTTACCTATACAATTCAATGGTATTTACTTATACAGTTCAATGGTATTTACATATACAGTTCAATGGTATTTACTTATACAAGTCAATGGTATTTACTTATACAGTTCAATGGTATTTACTGATACATTTCAATGGTAGTTACATTTACAATTCAATGGTATTTACTGATACAATTCAATGGTATTTGATGCTACAGTTCAATGGTTTTTAATTCTACAGTTTAGTGGTATATACTTCTCCAGTTCAATGGTATTTGATTCTACAGTTCACAGGTATTTAGTTATATGGTTCAATATTTTATTTATTTATACAAGCCAATGGTATTTACTTATACAAGAAAATGGTATTTACATATACATGCCAATGGTATTTACAGATACAAGTCAATGGTATTTACTGATACAATTCAATGATATTTACTTATACAATGGTATTTACTTATATGGTTCAATGGTATTTACTTATATGGTTCAATTGTATTTGCTTATACAAGTCAATGGTATTTACTTATTTATACAGTTCAATGGCATTTACTTTTACAGTTCAGTGGTATTTACCTATACAATTCAATAGTATTTACTTCAAACAGTGCAATGGTATTTACATATACAGTTCAATGGTATTTACTTATACAGTGCAATGGTATTTACTTATACAGTGCAATGGTATTTACTTATACAGTGGTATTTACTTATACAATTCAATGGTATTTACTTATACAGTTCAATGATATTTACTTATACGGTTCAATGGTATTTACTTCTACAGTTCAATGGTATTTACTTCTACAGTTCAATGGTATTTACTTCTACATTTCCGTGGTATTTACTTCTACAGTTCAATGGTATTTACTTTTACATTTCCGTGGTATTTACTTCTACAGTTCAATGGTATTTACCTATGCAATTCAATGGTATTTACTTATACAGTTCAATGGTATTTACATATACAGTTCAATGGTATTTACTTATACAGTTCAATGGTATTTACTTATACAGTGGTATTTACTTATACAAGTCAATAGTATTTAATTATTTATTTATACAGTTCAATGGTATTTAATTCTACAGTTCAATGGAAATTAATTATTTATTTATACAGTTCAATGGCATTTACTTATACAGTTCAATGGTATTTAATTATTTATTTATACAGTTCAATGGTATTTAATTCTACAGTTCAATGGTATTTACTTATAAGTTTCAATGGTATTTACTTATACAAGTCAATGGTATTTCCTTATACAAGTCAATGGTATTTACTTATACAGTTCAATGGTATTTACTTAAACGGTCCAATGGTATTTACTTATACAATTCAATGGTATTTACTTATACAGTTCAATGGTATTCAATGGTACTTACTTATACAGTTCAATGGTATTTACTTCTACAGTTCAATGGTATTTGATTCTACAGTTCAATGGTATTTACTTATACAAGTCAATGGTACTTACTTATACAATTCAATGGTATTTACTTTTACAGTTCAATGGTATTTACTTATACAAGTCAATGGTATTTACTTATTTATTGATACAGTTCAATGGTATTTAATTCTACAGTTCAATGGTATTTACTTATAAGTTTCAATGGTATTTACTTATACAAGTCAATGATATTTACTGATACAAACCAATGGTATTTATAGATATAATTCAATGATATTTACCTATACAATTCAATGGTATTTACTTATACAGTTCAATGGTATTTACATATACAGTTCAATGGTATTTACTTATAAAGGTCAATGGTATTTACTTATACAGTTCAATGGTATTTACTTATACAGTTCAATGGTATTTACTTATACATGTCAATGGCATTTAATTATTTATTTATACAGTTCCATGGTATTTAATTCTACAGTTCAATGGTATTTACTTATACAAGTCAATGATATTTACTTATACAAACCAATGGTATTTATTGATATATATCAATGGTATTTACTTATACAATTCAATGGTATTTACTAATACAATTCAATGGTATTTACTTATACAATTCAATGGTATTTACTAATACAATTCAATGGTATTTACTTATGCAATTCAATGGTATTTACTAATACAAGTAAATAGTATTTACTTATACAAGCCAATGGTATTTACTGATACAAGTCAATGGTATTTACTTATACAATTCAATGGTATTTTCTTATACAGTTCAATGGTATTTACTTAAACCGTGCAATGGTAGTTACTTATATGGTTCAATGGTATATACTTATATGGTTCAATGGTATTTACTTATACAATTCAATGGTATTTACTAATACAAGTAAATAGTATTTACTTATACAAGCCAATGGTATTTACTGATACAAGTCAATGGTATTTACTTATACAATTCAATGGTATTTTCTTATACAGTTCAATGGTATTTACTTAAACCGTGCAATGGTAGTTACTTATATGGTTCAATGGTATTTACTTATATGGTTCAATGGTATTTACTTATACAATTCAATGGTATTTTCTTGTACAGTACAATGGTATTTACTTATACAGTTCAATGGTATTGACTTATAAAAGTCAATGGTATTTAATTATACAGTTAAATGGTATTTACTTATACAGTTCAATGGTATTTATTTACACAGTTCAATGGTATTTACTTATACAGTGGTATTTACTTATACGAATCAATGGTATTTACTTATACAAGTCAATGGTATTTACTTATATAGTTCAATGATATTTACCTATACAATTCAATGGTATTTACTTATACAGTTCAATGGTATTTACATATACAGTTCAATGGTATTTACTTATAAAGGTCAATGGTATTTACTTATACAGTTCAATGGTATTTACTTATACATGTCAATGGCATTAAATTATTTATTTATACAATTCCATGGTATTTAATTCTACAGTTCAATGGTATTTACTTATACAGTTCAATGGTATTTACTTATACAAGTCAATGGTATTTATTTATACAGTGGTATTTACTTATACGTGTCAATGGTATTTACTTGTACAGTTCAGTGGTATTTACTTATACAGTTCAATGGTATTTACTTATACAGTTCAATGATATTTACTTATACAGTCCAATGGTATTTACTTCTACAGTTCAATGGTATTAGATTCTACAGTTCAATGGTATTTACTTATACAAGCCAATGGTATTTACTTATACAAGTCAATGGTACTTACTTATACAATTCAATGGTATTTACTTTTTCAGTTCAATGGTATTTACTTTTTCAGTTCAATGGTATTTACTTATACAGTTCAATGGTATTTACTTATACAGTTCAATGGTATTTACTTATACAAGTCAATGGTATTTACATATTTATTTATACAGTTCAATGGTATTTAATTCTACAGTTCAATGGTAATTACTTATTTATTTATACAGTTCAATGGCATTTACTTATACAGTTCAATGGTATTTAATTATTTATTTATACAGTTCAATGGTATTTAATTCTACAGTTCAATGGTATTTACTTATACAAGTCAATGATATTTACTTATACAAACCAATGGTATTTATTGATATAATTCAATGGTATTTACTTATACAATTCAATGGTATTTACTAATACAATTCAATGGTATTTACTGATACAATTCAATGGTATTGACTAATACAAGTAAATAGTATTTACTTATACAAGCCAATGGTATTTACTTTTACAGTTCAATGGTATTTACTTATACAGTGGTATTTACTGATTCAATTCAATGGTAGTTACTTTATAATTCAATGGTATTTACGGATACAATTCAATGGTATTTACTTATACAGTTCAATGGTATTTACTAATACAATTCAATGGTATTTACTTATGCAATTCAATGGTATTTACTAATACAAGTAAATAGTATTTACTTATACAAGCCAATGGTATTTACTGATACAAGTCAATGGTATTTACTTATACAATTCAATGGTATTTTCTTATACAGTTCAATGGTATTTACTTAAACCGTGCAATGGTAGTTACTTATATGGTTCAATGGTATTTACTTATATGGTTCAATGGTATTTACTTATACAATTCAATGGTATTTTCTTGTACAGTACAATGGTATTTACTTATACAGTTCAATGGTATTTACTTATAAAAGTCAATGGTATTTAATTATACAGTTAAATGGTATTTACTTATACAGTTCAATGGTATTTATTTACACAGTTCAATGGTATTTACTTATACAGTTTAATGGTATTTACTTATACAAGTCAATGATATTTATTTATACAGTGGTATTTACTTATACGAGTCAATGGTATTTACTTATACAAGTCAATGGTATTTACTTATATAGTTCAATGGTATTTACTTATACAGTTCAATGGTATTTACTTATACAGTTCAATGGTATTTACTTATACAGTTCAATGGTATTTACTTATACAGTGGTATTTACTTATACAAGTCAATGGTATTTAATTATTTATTTATACAGTTCAATGGTATTTAATTCTACAGTTCATTGGTATTTACTTATACAAACCAATGGTATTTATTGATATAATTCAATGGCATTTACTTATACAATTCAATGGTATTTACTTATACAAGTCAATGGTATTTACTTATAGAGTTCAATGGTATTTACTTAAACCGTTTAATGGTATTTATTTATACGGTTCAATGGTATTTACTTATACAATTCAATGGTATTTACTTATACAATTCAATGGTATTTACTTATAAAATGCAATGGTATTTACTTATACAATTCAATGGTATTTACTTATACAATTCAATGGTATTTACTTATACAATTCAATGGTATTTACTTATACAGTTCAATGATATTTACTTATACAATTCAATGGTATTTACTTCTACAGTTCAATGGTATTTACTTCTACAGTTCAATGGTATTTACTTCTACATTTCCGTGGTATTTACTTCTACAGTTCAATGGTATTTACTTCTACATTTCCGTGGTATTTACTTCTACAGTTCAATGGTATTTACCTATGCAATTCAATGGTATTTACTTATACAGTTCAATGGTATTTACATATACAGTTCAATGGTATTTACTTATACAGTTCAATGGTATTTACTTATACAGTGGTATTTACTTATACAAGTCAATGGTATTTAATTATTTATTTATACAGTTCAATGGTATTTAATTCTACAGTTCAATGGTAATTATTTATTTATACAGTTCAATGGCATTTACTTATACAGTTCAATAGTATTTAATTATTTATTTATACAGTTCAATGGTATTTAATTCTACAGTTCAATGGTATTTACTGATAAGTTTCAATGGTATTTACTTATACAAGTCAATGATATTTACTTATACGGTTCAATGGTATTTACTTATACAAGTCAATGGTATTTGCTTATACAAGTCAATGGTATTTACTTATACAGTTCAATGGTATTTACTTAAACGGTCCAATGGTATTTACTTATACAATTCAATGGTATTTATTTATACAGTTCAATGGTATTCAATGGTATTTACTTATACAGTTCAATGGTATTCACTTATACAGTCCAATGGTATTTACTTCTACAGTTCAATGGTATTTGATTCTACAGTTCAATGGTATTTACTTATACAAGCCAATGGTATTTACTGATACAAGTCAATGGTACTTACTTATACAATTCAATGGTATTTACTTTTACAGTTCAATGGTATTTACTTATACAGTTCAATGGTATTTACTTATACAAGTCAATGGTATTTACTTATTTATTGATATAGTTCAATGGTATTTAATTCTACAGTTCAATGGTATTTACTTATAAGTTTCAATGGTATTTACTTATACAAGTCAATGATATTTACTTATACAAACCAATGGTATTTATTGATATAATTCAATGATATTTACCTATACAATTCAATGGTATTTACTTATACAGTTCAATGGTATTTACATATACAGTTCAATGGTATTTACTTATAAAGGTCAATGGTATTTACTTATACAGTTCAATGGTATTTACTTATACATGTCAATGGCATTTAATTATTTATTTATACAGTTCCATGGTATTTAATTCTACAGTTCAATGGTATTTACTTATACAAGTCAATGATATTTACTTATACAAACCAATGGTATTTATTGATATAATTCAATGGTATTTACTTATACAATTCAATGGTATTTACTAATACAATTCAATGGTATTTACTTATACAATTCAATGGTATTTACTAATACAATTCAATGGTATTTACTTATGCAATTCAATGGTATTTACTAATACAAGTAAATAGTATTTACTTATACAAGCCAATGGTATTTACTGATACAAGTCAATGGTATTTACTTATACAATTCAATGGTATTTTCTTATACAGTTCAATGGTATTTACTTAAACCGTGCAATGGTAGTTACTTATATGGTTCAATGGTATTTACTTATATGGTTCAATGGTATTTACTTATACAATTCAATGGTATTTTCTTGTACAGTACAATGGTATTTACTTATACAGTTCAATGGTATTTACTTATAAAAGTCAATGGTATTTAATTATACAGTTAAATGGTATTTACTTATACAGTTCAATGGTATTTATTTACACAGTTCAATGGTATTTACTTATACAGTTTAATGGTATTTACTTATACAAGTCAATGATATTTATTTATACAGTGGTATTTACTTATACGAGTCAATGGTATTTACTTATACAAGTCAATGGTATTTACTTATACAGTTCAATGGTATTTACTTATACAGTTCAATAGTATTTACTTATACAGTTCAATGGTATTTACTTATACAGTTCAATGGTATTTACTTATACAGTTCGATGGTATTCACTTATACAAGTCAATGGTATTTACTTATTTATTTATACAGTTCAATGGCATTTACTTATACAGTTCAATGGTATTTAATTATACAGTTCAATGCTATTTATTTATACAAGTCAATGGTATTTACTGATACAATTCAATGGTATTTATACAGTTCAATGGTATTTCCTTATACAGTGCAATGGTATTTACTTGTACAGTTGTATTTACTGATTCAATTCAATGGTAGTTACTTTTACAATTCAATGGTATTTACCGATACAATTCAATGGTATTTGATTCTACAGTTCAATGGTATTTAATTCTACAGTTTAGTGGTATTTACTTCTACAGTTCAATGGTATTTGATTCTACAGTTCAGTGCTATTTAATTCTACAGTTCAATGGTATTTACATACACAGTTCAATGGTATTTACTTATACAGTGCAATGGTATTTACTTATACAGTGGTATTTAATTATACAATTCAATGGTATTTACTTATACAATTCAATGGTATTTACTTATACAGTTCAATGGTAATTACTTATACAGTTCAATGGTATTTACTTATACAATTCAATGGTATTTACTTATAGTGATATTTACTTATACAATTCAATGGTATTTACTTATACAGTTCAATGGTATTTACTTATACAGTTCAATGGCATTTACTTATACAAGTCAATGGTATTGAATTTTAGTTCAATGGTATTTACTTATACAATTCAATGGTGTTTACTGATACAATTCAATGGCATTTACTTATACAATTCAATGGTATTTACTTATACAGTTCAATGGTATTTACTTATACAGTTCAATGGTATTTCCATATACAGTTCAATGGTATTTACTTATATAAGTCCATGGTATTTAATTATTTACTGACTGCCACCCAAGGGTATTGACCGCTGCATGCCACCCAATGGTACTGACCGCTGCCTGCCACCCAATGGTACCGACCGCTGCCTGACACCAAAGAGTATTGACCGCTGACTGCCACCCAATGGTATTGACCGCTAACTGTCACCCAAGGGTACTGACCGCTGCATGCCACCAAATGGTACTGACCGCTGCCTGCCACCCAATGGTACTGACCGCTGCCTGCCACCCAATGGTATTGACCGCTGACTGCCACCAAATGGTATTCACCTCTGACTGCCACCCAAGGGTATTGACCGCTGACTGCCACCCAATGTTATGACCGCTGACTGCCACCCAATGGTATTGACCGCTGCCTGCCACCCAATGGTATTGACCGCTGCCTGCCACCCAATGGTATTGACCGCTGCCTGCCACCCAATGGTATTGACCGCTGCCTGCCACCCAATGGTATTGACCACTGCCTGCCACCCAAGGGTATTGACCGCTGCCTGCCACTCAATGGTATTGACCGCTGCCTGCGCTCCAATGGTATTGACCGCTGACTGCCACCCAAGGGTATTTACCGCTGACTGTCATTTAAGGATATTGACCGCTGACTGCCACCCACGGGTATTGACTGCTGCCTGCCACCCAATGGTATTGACCGCTGCTGCCACCCAATGGTATTGACCACTGCCTGCCACCCAAGGGTATTGACCGCTGCCTGCCGCCTAAGGGTATTGACCGCTGCTTGGGACTCAATGGTATTGACCGTTGCCTGCCACCCAATGGTATTGACCGCTGCCTGCCACCCAAGGGTATTGACCGCTGAGTGTCACCCAAGGGTATTGACCGCTGCCTGCCACACAATGGTACTGACCACTGCCTGCCACTCAATGGTATTGACCACTACCTGCGATCCAATGGTATTGAACGCTGACTGCCACCCAAGGGTATTGACCGCTGCCTGCCACCCAATGGTATTGACCGCTGCTGCCACCCAATGGGATTGACCGCTGCCTGCCACCCAAGGGTATCGACCGCTGCTGCCACCCAATGGTATTGACCGCTGCCTGCCACCCAATGGTATCGACCGCTGCTGCCACCCAATGGTATTGACCGCTGCCTGCCACCCAAGGGTATCGACCGCTGCCTGCCACCCAAGGGTATTGACCGCTGCCTGCCACCCAAGGGTATTGACCGCTGCCTGCGACTCAATGGTATTGAACGCTGACTGCCACCCAAGGGTACTGACAGCTGCCTGCCACCTAAGGGTATTGACCGCTGCCACTCAATGGTACTGACCGCTGCCTGCCACCCAATGGTATTGACCACTGCCTGCCACACAATGGTACTGACCGCTGCCTGCCACCCAATGGTACTGACCGCTGCCTGCCACTCAATGGTATTGACCGCTGACTGCCACCCAAGGGTATTGCCGCTGCCTGCCACCCAAGGGTATTGACCGCTGCCTGCCACCCAATGGTATTGTCCACTGACTGCCACCCAAGGGTATTGCCGCTGACTGCCACCCAAGGGTATTGACCGCTGCCTGCCACATAATGGTACTGACCGCTGCCTGCCACCCAATGGTACTGACCGCTGCCTGCCACTCAATGGTATTGACTCAATGGCATTTACTTCTACAGTTCAATGGTATTTACTTATACATTTCAATGGTATTTACTTATACATTTCAATGGTATTTACTGATACAGTTCAATGGCACTTACTTATACATTTCAATGGTATTTACTTATACAGTTCAATGGCATTTACTTCTACACTTCAATGGTATTTACTATACATTTCAATGGTATTTACTTATACAGTTCAATGGCATTTACTTATACAGTTCAATGGCATTTACTTCTACACTTCAATGGTATTTACTATACATTTCAATGGTATTTACTTATACAGTTCAATGGCATTTACTTATACAGTTCAATGGTATTTACTTATACAGTTCAATGGTATTTACTTATACTGTTCAATGGTATTTATTTATACAATTCAATGGTATTTACTGATACCATTTAATGGTATTTACTGATCCAATTCAATCTGCTGACTGCCACCCAATGGTATTGACCGCTGACTGCCACCCAATGGTATTGACCGCTGACTGCCACCCAATGGTATTGACCGCTGCCTGCCACCCAAGGGTATTGACTGCTGCCTGCCACCCAATGGTATTGACCGCTGCTTGCCACCCAATGGTACTGACCGATGACTGCCACCCAATGGTATTGACCGCTGCCTACCACCCAATGGTATTGACCGCTGCCTGCCACCCAAGGGTATTGACTGCTGCTTGCCACCCAATGGTATTGACCACTGCCTGCCACACAATGGTATTGACCGCTGCCTGCCACTCAAGGGTACTGACCGCTGCCTTCCGCCCAATGGTAATGACCGCTGCCTGCCACTTAAGGGTATTGACCGCTGCCTTCCGCCCAATGGTAATGACCGCTGCCTGCCACCCAAGGGTATTGACCGCTGCCTGCCACTCAATGGTATTGACCTATTGCCTGCGACTCAATGGTATTGACCGCTGACTGCCACCCAAGGGTATTGCTGCTGACTGCCACACAGTAGTTACTTTTACAATTCAATGGTATTTAGTTATACAATTCAATGGTATTTACTTATACAGTTGAATGGTATTTACTTATACAGTTCAATGGTATTTACTGATACAATTCAACAGTTCAGTGGTATTTACTTATACAGTTCAATGGTATTTACTGATACAATTCAATGGCATTTACTTGCCACTCAATGGTATTGACCGCTGCCTGCCACTCAAGGGTATTAACTGCTGCCTTCTGCCCAATGGTATTGACCGCTGCCTGCCACCCAAGGGTATTGACCGCTGCCTGCCACTCAATGGTATTGACCTATTGCCTGCGACTCAATGGTATTGACCGCTGAATGCCACCCAAGGGTATTGCTGCTGACTGCCACACAGTAGTTACTTTTACAATTCAATGGTATTTAGTTATACAATTCAATGGTATTTACTTATACAGTTGAATGGTATTTACTTATACAGTTGAATGGTATTTACTTATACAGTTCAATGGTATTTACTGATACAATTCAACAGTTCAGTGGTATTTACTTATACAGTTCAATGGTATTTACTGATACAATTCAATGGCATTTACTTGCCACTCAATGGTATTGACCGCTGCCTGCCACTCAAGGGTATTGACCGCTGCCTTCCGCCCAATGGTATTGACCGCTGCCTGCCACCCAAGGGTATTGACCGCTGCCTGCCACTCAATGGTATTGACCTATTGCCTGCGACTCAATGGTATTGACTGTTGACTGCCACCCAAGGGTATTGCTGCTGACTGCCACACAGTAGTTACTTTTACAATTCAATGGTATTTAGTTATACAATTCAATGGTATTTACTTAAACAGTTGAATGGTATTTACTTATACAGTTCAATGGTATTTACTGATACAATTCAACAGTTCAATGGTATTTACTTATACAGTTCAATGGTATTTACTTATACAGTTCAATGGTATTTACTTATACAGTTCAATGGTATTTCCATATACAGTTCAATGGTATTTACTTATATAAGTCAATGGTATTTAATTATTTACTGACTGCCACCCAAGGGTATTGACCGCTGCATGCCACCCAATGGTACTGACCGCTGCCTGCCACCCAATGGTACTGACCGCTGCCTGACACCAAAGAGTATTGACCGCTGACTGCCACCCAATGGTATTGACCGCTAACTGCCACCCAAGGGTACTGACCGCTGCATGCCACCAAATGGTACTGACCGCTGCCTGCCACCCAATGGTACTGACCGCTGCCTGCCACCCAATGGTATTGACCGCTGACTGCCACCAAATGGTATTGACCTCTGACTGCCACCCAAGGGTATTGACCACTGACTGCCACCCAATGGTATTAACCGCTGACTGCCACCCAATGGTATTGACCGCTGCCTGCCACCCAATGGTATTGACCGCTGCCTGCCACCCAATGGTATTGACCGCTGCCTGCCACCCAATGGTATTGACCGCTGCCTGCCACCCAATGGTATTGACCGCTGCCTGCCACTCAATAGTATTGACCGCTGCCTGCGATCCAATGGTATTGACCGCTGACTGCCACCCAAGGGTATTTACCGCTGACTGCCATTTAAGGGTATTGACCGCTGACTGCCACCCACGGGTATTGACCGCTGCCTGCCACCCAATGGTATTGAATGCTGCTGCCACCCAATGGTATTTACCACTGCCTGCCACCCAAGGGTATTGACCGCTGCCTGCCGCCTAAGGGTATTGACCGCTGCCTGCGACTCAATGGTATTGACCGCTGCCTGCAACCCAATGGTATTGACCGCTGCCTGCCACCCAAGGGTATTGACCGCTGAGTGCCACCTAAGGGTATTGACCGCTGCCTGCCACACAATGGTACTGACCACTGCCTGCCACTCAAAGGTATTGACCACTACCTGCGATCCAATGGTATTGACCGCTGACTGCCACTCAAGGGTATTGACCGCTGCCTGCCACCCAATGGTATTGACCGCTGCTGCCACCCAATGGTATTGACCGCTGCCTGCCACCCAAGGGTATCGACCGCTGCTGCCACCCAAGGGTATTGACCGCTGCCTGCCACCCAAGGGTATTGACCGCTGCCTGCGACTCAATGGTATTGACCGCTAACTGCCACCCAAGGGTATTGACCGCTGCCTGCCACCCAAGGGTATTGACTGCTGCCTGCCACCCAATGGTATTGACCGCTGCCTGCCACTCAATGGTACTGACCGCTGCCTGCCACCCAATGGTATTGACCACTGCCTGCCACACAATGGTACTGACCGCTGCCTGCCACCCAATGGTACTGACCGCTGCCTGCCACCCAATGGTATTGACCACTGCCTGCCACACAATGGTACTGACCGCTGCCTGCCACCCAATGGTACTGACCGCTGCCTGCCACTCAATGGTATTGACCGCTGACTGCCACCCAAGGGTATTGCCACTGCCTGCCACCCAAGGGTATTGACCGCTGCCTGCCACCCAATGGTATTGTCCACTGACTGTCACCCAAGGGTATTGCGCTGACTGCCACCCAAGGGTATTGACCGCTGCCTGCCACATAATGGTACTGACCGCTGCCTGCCACCCAATGGTACTGACCGCTGCCTGCCACCCAATGGTATTGACTGCTGCCTGCGACTCAATGGTATTGACTCAATGGCATTTACTTTTACAGTTCAATGGTATTTACTTATACAATTCAATAGTATTTACTTATACAATTCAATGGTATTTACTCATACAGTTCAATGGTATTTAATTGTACAATTCAATGGTATTTACTTCCACAATTCAATGGTATTTATTTATACAATTCAACGGTATTTACTTATACATTTCAATGGTATTTACTTATACAGTGGTATTTACTTATACAATTCAATGGTATTTACTTATACATTTCAATGGTATTTACTTATACAGTGGTACTTACTTATACATTTCAATGGTATTTACTTATACATTTCAATGGTATTTACTTTTACATTTCAATGGTATTTACTGATACAGTTCAATGGCACTTACTTCTACACTTCAATGGTATTTACTATACATTTCAATGGTATTTACTTATACAGTTCAATGGCATTTACTTATACAGTTCAATGGTATTTACTTATACTGTTCAATGGTATTTAATTGTACAATTCAATGGTATTTACTTCCACAATTCAATGGTATTTATTTATACAATTCAATGGTATTTACTGATACCATTTAATGGTATTTACTGATCCAATTCAAACTGCTGACTGCCACCCAATGGTACTGACCGCTGACTGCCACCCAATGGTATTGACCGCTGACTGCCACCCAATGGTATTGACCGCTGCCTGCCACCCAAGGGTATTGACTGCTGCCTGCCACCCAATGGTATTGACCGCTGCTTGCCACCCAATGGTACTGACCACTGACTGCCACCCAATGGTATTGACCGCTGCCTACCACCCAATGGTATTGACCGCTGCCTGCCACCCAAGGGTATTGACTGCTGCCTGCCACCCAATGGTATTGACCGCTGCTTGCCACCCAATGGTACTGACCGCTGACTGCCACCCAGTGGTATTGACCGCTGCCTACCACCCAATGGTATTGGCCGCTGCCTGCCACCCAATGGTATTGACCGCTGCCTGCCACCCAATTTTATTGACGGCTGCCTGCCACTCAATGGCATTTACCGCTGCCTGCCACCCAAGGGTATTGACCACTGACTGCCACCCAAGGGTATTGACCGCTGACTGCTACCCAAGGGTATTGACCGTTGCCTGCGACTCAATGGTATTGAACGCTGACTGCCACCCAAGGGTATTGACGCTGACTGCCACCCAAGGGTATTGACCGCTGCCTGCCACCCAAGGGTATTGACCGCTGCCTGCCACCCAATGGTATTGACCGCTGCCTGCCACTCAATGGTACTGACCGCTGCCTGCCACCCAATGGTATTGACCACTGCCTGCCACACAATGGTACTGACCGCTGCCTGCCACCCAATGGTACTGACCGCTGCCTTCCACTAAATGGTATTGACCGCTGACTGAAATCCAAGCGTATTGCCGCTGACTGCCACTCAATGGTATTGACCGCTGCCTGCCACTCAAGGGTATTGACCGCTGCCTTCCGCCCTATGGTATTGACCGCTGCCTGCCACCCAAGGGTATTGACCGCTGCCTGCCACTCAATGGTATTGACCTATTGCCTGCGACTCAATGGTATTGACTGTTGACTGCCACCCAAGGGTATTGCTGCTGACTGCCACACAGTAGTTACTTTTACAATTCAATGGTATTTAGTTATACAATTCAATGGTATTTACTTATACAGTTGAATGGTATTTACTTATACAGTTCAATGGTATTTACTGATACAATTCAACAGTTCAATGGTATTTACTTATACAGTTCAATGGTATTTACTGATACAATTCAATGGCATTTACTTATACAGTTCAATGGTATTTACTGATACAATTCAATGGCATTTACTTATCCAGTTCAATGGTATTTACTTATACAATTCAATGGTATTTACTTATACAATTGAATTGTATATAAAGTCTCTCAGCTCATTCCCCTCATAACCAAGAGATTGTCCATACTCAGTTAACACTTTAAGGACATTCATATTTACGGTATTAAATGGAGCTTAAATTGCGATATTGAACTAACACCATAACCCGCGTTATAGCAGTAGGTTCAATATACCACACCTTTTACATACACCGATAACACTACAATAAAAATGAATGCTTATGCAAGCAAACACTTTCGAATTGGTTGTATTAAACTGGTATCTTACTCAGTTAATGCCACTGTCTAACACAGGGAATCACAGTACACAGACTGATTAATTGAACTGAATTGAAGTGAATGTTGTCTAACAGCTCATCAACACAGTATAGTTTATTTAGAGCCACCCCAGAGAGAGGGGAAGGATACATAGGAATCCGGGAACTGTGCCCTACTCTCACAGAATAGGATTAAAATACATTTTAAAACAATCTTTGCATTTACACTCTGGTCAAGAAGTTGCAATAACATACATGTAAAAGCCAGTCAAACGACTGGTTATTTATATCTATCTTTACTCACGCAAACCCTAGTCTAGACAAGAAATCAGTAAAGGCCGACTGAGGTTGGTAACGTCCACCATGTGATGTTCTCCGCAATTACACCAACATTACCAACATCTGAGATCCCATGCACTCACAAGCATCACAAACAACTACAATATAAAGCCTAAACTATATAACAATATGCAACTTTGAAATAATGTCAAATTCAGTTGAATAATTTAGATTGCTTCAAATTCTTATTATTTCACATCTACGTTACTTAATTTGTCCTTAATTAGTCAATTAAACTATCCCAGTTCTGACCTGCAACTCAATGGTATTGACCGCTGCCTGCCACTCAATGGTACTGACCGCTGCCTGCCACTCAATGGTACTGACCGCTGTCTGCCACTCAATGGTATTCACC
Source organism: Cyrtodaria siliqua (assembly GCA_037043455.1). Classification (NCBI taxonomy): domain Eukaryota; kingdom Metazoa; phylum Mollusca; class Bivalvia; order Adapedonta; family Hiatellidae; genus Cyrtodaria; species Cyrtodaria siliqua. The sequence continues at coordinate 61,267 of JAWPHD010014124.1, forward strand.
GCTGCCTGCCAGCCAATGGTACGGAAAGCTGCCTGCCACCCAATGGTATTGACCGCTCTCTGCCACCCAAGGGTATTGACCGCTGACGGCCACCCAATGGTATTGACCGCTGACTGCCACCCAAGGGTATTGACCGCTGACTGCCACCCAAGGGTATTGACCGCTGACTGCCACCCAAGGGTATTGACCGCTGCCTGCCACCCAAGGGTATTGACAGCTGCATGCGACTAAATGGTATTGACCGCTGCCTGCGACTAATGGTATTGACCGCTGCCTGCCACCCAATGGTATTGACCGCTGCCTGCGACTAAATGGTATTGACCGCTGACTGCGACTCAATGGTATTGACCGCTGCCTGCCACTCAAGGGTATTGACTGCGCTGCCTGCCACCCAATGGTACTGACCACTGCCTCCCACCCAATGGTACTGACCGCTGCCTGCCACCCAATGGTATTGACCGCTGCCTGCCACCCAATGGTATTGACCGCTGACTGCGACTCAATGGTATTGACCGCTGCCTGCCACCCATGGGTATTGACCGCTGCCTGCCACCCAATGGTACTGACCGCTGCCTGCCAACCAATGGTATTGACCGCTGCCTGCCACCCAATGGTATTGACCGCTGCCTGCGACTCAATGGTATTGACCGATGCCTGCCACCCAAGGGTATTGACCGCTGACTGCCACCCAAGGGTATTGACCGCTGCCTGCCACCCAAGGGTATTGACCGCTGCCTGCCTACCAAGGGTATTGACCGCTGCCTGCCACCGAAGGGTATTGACCGCTGACTGCCACCCAAGGGTATTGACCGCTGCCTGCCACCCAAGGGTATTGACCGCTGACTGCCACCCAAGGGTATTGACAGCTGCCTGCCACCCAAGGGTATTGACCGCTGCCTGCCACCCAAGGGTATTGACCGCTGACTGCCACCCAAGGGTATTGACCGCTGACTGCCACTCAAGGGTATTGACCGCTGACTGCCACCCAAGTGTACTGACCGCTGACTGCCACCCAAGGGTATTGACCCCTGACTGCCACCCAATGGTATTGACCGCTGCCTGCCACCCAATGGTATTGACCGCTGACTGCCACCCAAGGGTATTGACCGCTGACTGCCACCCAAGGGTATTGACCGCTGCCTGCCACCCAAGGGTATTGACCGCTGCCTGCCTACCAAGGGTATTGACCGCTGCCTGCCACCGAAGGGTATTGACCGCTGACTGCCACCCAAGGGTATTGACCGCTGCCTGCCACCCAAGGGTATTGACCGCTGACTGCCACCCAAGGGTATTGACAGCTGCCTGCCACCCAAGGGTATTGACCGCTGCCTGCCACCCAAGGGTATTGACCGCTGACTGCCACCCAAGGGTATTGACCGCTGACTGCCACTCAAGGGTATTGACCGCTGACTGCCACCCAAGTGTACTGACCGCTGACTGCCACCCAAGGGTATTGACCCCTGACTGCCACCCAATGGTATTGACCGCTGCCTGCCACCCAATGGTATTGACCGCTGACTGCCACCCAAGGGTATTGACCGCTGCCTGCCACCCAATGGTATTGACCGCTGCCTGCCACTCAATGGTATTGACCGCTGCCTGCCACCCAATGGTATTGACCGCTGCCTGCCACCCAATGGTATTGACCACTGCCTGCCACTCAATTTTATTGACTGCTGCCTGCCACTCAATGGTATTTACTTATACAGTTCAATGGTATTTACTTATACAGTTCAATGGTATTTACTTATATAATTGAATGGTATTTACTTATACAATTCAATGGTATTTATTTATATGGTTCAGTGGTATTTACTTAATATACAGTTCAATGGACTTATGCAATTCACTGGTATTTATTTACATATATAGTTCAATGGTATTTACTTATACAGTGCAATGGTATTTACTTATATAGTGGTATTTACTTATATAATGCAACAGTATTTACCTATACAATTCAATGGTATTTACTTATACAGTTCACGGTATTTACTTATACAATTCAATGGTATTTACTTATACAGTTCAATGGTATTTACTGATACAGTGCAATGGTATTTACTGATACAGTTCTATGGTATTTACTTATAAAATTCAATGGTATTTACTTATACAGTTCAATGGTATTTATTTATACAATTCAATGGTGTTTACTTATACAGTTAAATGGTATTTACTTATTCAATTCAATGGTAGTTACATTTACAATTCAATGGTATTTCCT